>CAJUYG010007959.1:0-10322 GCA_910591675.1 Galerucella calmariensis | reverse complement strand
TTTGAGTGTGCAAAAGTCTACTTTGGGTAGTGATCGTAGGAAAAAATTTAGTTTATACACAAATTTTTATTTTCAACAGGCAATGGTTCCTGGAAGTGCCCTAAATGCCATTTCTTAAAGCATTTCTTATTTAAAAGAACATTAACCACACTTTTAAGATAGATGTGACCTATGACATCAACAAATATCCGGTACAGATCGCAAAAAGTTTTCAGCTCGCTTCTAAGTTCTATGGAAAGCTAGCTCAATTGGAGTAAGAGGGAAAGAAATTTTCTTAGTTAGTCTCACTTTGTACTGAACTCGAGCCATATTGAATGAACATATACTTTTTCCTTATTTACTGAGACTAACTGATTGACTCAGTTAATCTCAGATAATCGCGGTAAAAAGAATACAGCTATACTTTTTCCTGAGACTAACTGAGTGACTCAATTAATCTCAGGAAAACGTGGTAAAAAGAATACAGCTATTGTGTGGCCGCACCTTTACAGTTGCTGGCTTTGCCAACGAAAAATCGTGGCATAATGTGGACGCGTCTCAAGATGAGAGAGTGGGAATTTTTGTCTCCACCGAAGCTGCGTGCCAGACGTGTTGAAACTGAAATTGTACTGTGATATTCATTTAATGATCGACAGGAAATACCATTATTTCGTTTTTCTATGGAAAACAATTTCTATTACGAACACCATAATAGCAAAAATTATACCGATTAGTAAAAATTTAAAAATCGAAATCAGATTTTCAAATTTTATAGTATAGTAATCTATAAGTCCTTCTCTGTCGAAGTAAATATCCACTTTCTTTTGCTCTAATACGTCCTTTTCCCATTTAGATATAAACCCAGCGCTTTGTATTTGATCCATCAGATCTTTGAATACGTAAAATAACGGAAATCCTTTTCTCATGATTATATTAATTGGTAGATTCAATACCGGTTTTTTCAGGCAATAAGGTTTGTACGAGCTTCTGTACAGTTGTCCAAACTTACTAAACAAGTATTCTTTGAATAACTCTGTTATTAAAAGTGCGTTGTTTTTTCCTTCTAGAACAGCTTTCATACACACCGTAGCATTGTTACAAATCTTCCAGTTTTGTTGTATCAATTCTATTGGAACATTCTGTATATAATTTTCATCGTCGTCTTCGAAGTAAGGTAAAAAATATTTTTCTGTCAACGGTAGGAAAGAAGTGTTCAATTTATTCTCGTATATATCTTGCATCGATCTGTATTTTTCCTTGAAATTTCGACTGGTTAAAGTACTAGTTAGGCAAGTAGTGTATAAAATGTTGATAAATAAACTGAACATTATAAAAAATCCGGTGAAATATCTACTTCTACCTGATATAGGTAGATCTTTTGCTGCAAATCCTATAAGCATTAAAAATGTGTATGAAAAACAATTCGCAAGCTTTTTATATGTACGTAATTCTTCGTTATTTTTTTTACTCAAATGCCAAACACCAAAAGTCGTTATAAAATATACTATAACGATTCCTAACCAACCCTCGGTCGGTAATATGTCTATCATAGGCTTCAATCCTAAGAGGATTGGCTCATGGGAAACGCACCATACGAAAGTTTCTTGCATAAAAGCTCTGCTACAATCCAGATGGATCATCTTTTGGTACGACTTAGTGTATCCACCGATAACTAAATCAACTTCCTCACTAGCTAGATTAATAAAAGTGCCAGTACTGGTACCGTTTTCATAAATATCACCCCAAAGTTCTTCTTCATCTTCTTGGTACATTACAAAAAGATTTAAGCTTTCAGCTATCATATTGAGGAGATTTACTTCAATACCTACAAATAGAGAAATATCGATTTTAGAGCTAGGTACTTATTGAAAAAACAATAACTGGATAAAGAGTGTTGAATATAATAAGTTTCACGCTGAATCGCATTGGCAAAACGATTATATAATAAAACCAATTGTAGGAGAATTGGGACAAAAAGTGTTACGACTACCTCCCTACTACTCCGTGGTCAATCCCATGGAGATTAAGTGGTACCAACTTTAAGTGCGGAAAAAATACTTCCCCAGACTTTAATTGGTACTGTGGTAAAAGGTACGAGTTTTCAGCATTTCTGTATCTGTGAAGTAGAAAGGGTGAGTGTAGGCTCACAGCACTTAAGCCACATGTGACCCATTGTACATCCTCCCGAGAAGTTGTCCTCCTCCATCCTGTCCTTCCCAGGAAGGTGGACAGGTCACTAGGAGATATCTCCTTTATATCGGCAGGTGTAGGCCAAGACCATAAAATAGGTATTTTATGGCCAAGACTCACCGAACACACACTCCGATAACTCCGGACACTCGCATGAGACAGTTTCATCTTCCTGTTCACACATCCTTCATAGAGGTGTGTCCACTATGAAGGTGTTTCCTTAGTTGACAGAGGCCAGTGAGAAATCCTACTGTTAGGCCCGGTTGTACCAATTTCAGATCCAAGACAGTTCAACAGTGAACGTCGTTCAAAGAAATTACTGTTGTATCAGCTTCGGTTCAAATAATCTCACGATCAGGTTATGTTGGCTACCATGAAATATAAAGCTCCTAATACTTTTTGGTGTTTTATGGGGATTTGGAAAAAAAGGAGATGAAAATGACAATATGTTTCGAATTTTGATCTCGTGTATCGTGTACAAAAATTGTTCAACGTTATGCTTCAAAATCAACAAAGAAGCTCCAAAACAATGAGAAAGTTTGTTAGATCAACTAATTTTTCGATAAAAGAGGAAAATAAAATAGCCACAATAATTAAACTTGAACCACGTTTGGCTAGTTCCGCAATTGTCGAATTCGTCAGGCCGTTGGTGTCACTGGATTTTCAGCATTTATTACATGACTGACAGAACTTTTCCAATTCTTGGTAGTTACTAATTAATTTTACCAAAGTATCACAGAAGTATTTTTACCGCGCACGCTCGATCTAATTAATTGGTTATATTATAATCGTTTGGCCAATGCCATTTGGCGTCAAACTTTCTAAACAATGACTGACACATAATAAAATAAGTAGAAAGTAAAAATGATGGTTACCTAACCTTGTTGTTGTTGTAGATGCGAGTGCTGGTAGGTTGGTGTGTTTGCGATGACAAACGGCGGCCATTTTGTATATAAAGCCTTAATAGAACAGTTATACAAATCAGCACTTATTTTATCATTAAACCAATGATTGTTATTTTCAGTTTTCCCATACGAACAACGGTCTATATAGATATTTTCAAAATTGTCTCCACAACTTCTATTACTATAAGGTTCCCAAGAATAAACCTTAAAAACAGTTCTATCCTCTGGATCGGATAATAAAATAGCAGCGTTTAGAATATGGTAGCTCCACAGGTTTCTTGTAATTTCTGTAGCCACTTCATCTGGATTGTTAAAATTCGTAGTAGATACTATCAAAAACTTAGCATGTGGATTCCAAGATAAAAGTTTCTTTAGTCTCTTTAGAGTATTAGCAAATTCTCCTTTCTCTCTTATTTGAATAATATAACCAGTAGTTTTAGCCACAAATTTGAAAGGATACGGTGGTGCATTCATATTTCTTATCAAAAATGTCCAACGGTTCTGCTGCTGTAAATCTTTTAGTACGTAGTGACTTATAACAAAATAGGAGCTAGTTCTATTATCAACATCGAATAAAGGTAAAGAATAAGTAATTAGTTGAAAATCTTCACTGAAATATCTTTTACTGCTCTCTACAATACAATTACTCAATGATATTCTCGTTTCTACTGATATGTGGGATGTATTCATGATAAAACGACTTGCTGAAACTGCGTAAGCTAAGAAAAATAGTTTAAACATTGTAGAAAAGTTTAGTTAGTTTCTTCCAGTGTGTCGACAAAAAACATAACAGCTCACCTCACCGAAGTATGTGACAATGGATTATAATAGGTTTTACGCGTGCTCTGCATCTGATAAGATACATGATTACATATAATTTCGTTGGTATTTATACATATAATAGAGGGTGACGAACATAGAAAATATCTTAGGACTAATTTGAAAATGTGTCTTACAATACACCAATGATTACATTTTTAAAGATTTTCATGTTCACATAGACTGCGTCAACCACAATTGGGTCATTGACAGTTTATAGAGCTTATAAATATTAATTGATTTGAGAAATTGTAGGGTTTTATCCAATTTTTCTTTATATATTATTGGGAACACCACACAAACTGCATATTATTAAGATATGTTGTGCTGGAGGGCAACCGAATCGGTTTTAGTTGGAGTTGAACCTTGCAGAACATGTGCTGTGAAGAATTTTAAAACAATCTAGCTTGTAGTGAAGTCAGTTGGTTGTCAAACAGAGTTTGTGGAATTTCGCTTCGTTGAAACACAGCCTGAAATCGAGAAAAATATACCTCTCGTTCCTCCCGATTATTGCATGCAGAGAAGCCATTCCTCTATGTGATCAGTGTGAAGCAATTATTACAGATTGTCCTCATATATTGCCAACCTGTCAAAGTGATGTGTTCCGGAATGGTCTATTAGACAACTGACACTGACAAGTACGGTTGCCTGCTTCTGCTGTGTTTATGCACAAAACAGTCTAACATATCGAAGTGAAAGTCCAATAGGATTCTTTTTTTAATTTTAATTTCCAATAGGATTACCTAGAATGAAAAAAATAAGGTGTCAAACCCATCCACCTGAAGCGCTAGTTGCAATTGAGTTGTCGATATAAGCAAGGCAGCGGAGGACGAAAAACAGACAAGGGAAGAAGAATTTCAGCGATCGCAGTGGATGGGTTCAGAACTATTTCATAACGCTTTTTTTAATGGAAGTTTGTTTTTGAATGACTAATGCCCGATTTCACTAACCATTTTCTAAAGTCAGGTAATACCTAAAACGAATTTAGGAATTCCTAAATGCAATTTACATTTCACCACGCACTAAGTAATACCTAAGAGTGATAATATTTCTTTTTGATCAATCCTGAAAGGATTGTAGGAACAACTTTGCGAGTGAGGCCCCTTTTTGTCCCAATAACAATATATTGTGGTTCAAAATGCCTGTAGCAAACTTTGTAAGATTTATAAATCTGTCCAGCGCTTGATTCCTTTAGTTTTAAATTGCGAATAAAGGCAACCCATTCATTCAACAACAAAGGGTCATGTTTGGGAAACCTATGTCGTTTTGATGTAATGTCTGTACACCCAAGAACGCAACACTAACCAACCATTATAAAGTTATTATAATATTATGAATTATCACACTTAATAACACTTACAGTACCTAATTACACAAATAACAACAGCAAATGGCAAAAGGAAACAATCTATAAAAGACAATGGTGACAACAACTACATGACAGTTATGATGAATTTTAAAATATTTACTTCTTTTCGTGCTAAAGGCCTCAGCTGCCAGGCCTGCTTCGACAACTCAATTGCAACTAGCGCTTCAGGTGGATGGGTTTGAAACCTCATTTTTGTATTCAAGGTCATCCTATAAACTTTCACTTCTATAGGTTAGACTGTTTTGTGGTGTTTATGTTTGATTGTGTTGGAGAGTCGAAACAGTTAGGAGAACTAACCCAACTTTATAACTCCTTTTCTATTTCTTCGTCAATAAGAATGTTCACATTCCATTGCAAATCTATATACGTAGATACGAATAAGGGGGTGATGTTTACTGGGACTTGGAAGATCTATTGCCAATCTATATTGCTTGCACTCTCTATATGGAATAAAAAAGTTTTGTTATAAAAGAGCAATAAAGTTTATACTGATAATTAATAGCAAACAATTTTAACCTTCACACGTAACACAGAATATTTCAAGGACAAAAAACTCCCCTACAATAATTAATGTGTTTGCTTAGGTGAGAAGTATAAGGCTACCCTTACATGCAAACTGTTTTATCACAAAAGGATAAATGATTTTCTCAATTACATGAACTTGATATTGGTAGGTTGGAATATTAAATTTTATCGACTAGAA
The DNA here is from genome assembly GCA_910591675.1 of Galerucella calmariensis. Classification (NCBI taxonomy): domain Eukaryota; kingdom Metazoa; phylum Arthropoda; class Insecta; order Coleoptera; family Chrysomelidae; genus Galerucella; species Galerucella calmariensis. The sequence continues at coordinate 4,357 of CAJUYG010007959.1, read as the reverse complement.
AACCACGAAAGACTGATCTGGAAATATCTTTGCAGTTATGTTTGTATAAGTAAATATTTTCCTTCTGACACTATTATACAACCCATAATATAAGTCACTATCTAAAAACTTAAAAAAAGATAATTAATAGGTTATGAATTTTTAATTTCAGGCGCTCTCAGTTAATTGACTTAGGTACACTAAATAATTTAATTGGAAAAATTAATGGCATCTTGGTAACGGTAATTTGGGTATTAAGTTATTAACCTGATATTTAAATCCACGTTACGAGATAAAAAATTTCGAAACTAATTGCTTCTTCAAACTTTCCGTAACCAGCGGTGTGATTCAGGGTTTTAATAAAGAATAAAAAAAATTAAATTACATACGGCAAGCGCCAAACGTGATGGCGCACAAACCCATTTTCAATGTTACCTCCCAGGACATATAAATACTCTGTGCAGAGGCGTATCATTAGCTGTCCTCCAATTCTGTTGTCGTTTGGCATTGTCTGAATAATTTTTGTACGACACTGACCGAAAAGAGGCTTATCGTAGTCCAATAGTAATTTAGTTGGGAGAGTCTACACCTGCGCAATCATTCGTCATCACATTTGGCGCTTGCAGTAAGTTTCTTGGTTTCGTAGGTTTGAATATCAAAGCTTCTAACACGCTTATAATAAACTTGTAATATAGTTACAAGGGACACACTATTTTCACGTAAAATGTGTATAATATTGATATAATTTATGCCATTTATTTGTTAAAATTGATATACCCAGTTAAAATTTTTTTGAACACTTCTATGGTGGCATAAATGAATTTATATAAAGTGAGAAAATATATTATTATTGAATAAGTATTTTTTAACATGCTGGTGAGTATTAGGTGATCATGTAGTACAAAGGAAATATTTTCCAATAGTAACAAGGTATTCCATGAAATTTCCTGCTCCGTCTAAAGCTTGAAATGCTTTTCAAGTCTCTCTACTGTTTTTATGTACTTCATGAAGTCGGTGAGAGGTGTTGAGCTTACTTTATTTATTTACTCTATAAAGGGGTGTATAAATTATATCAATTCTTTGAGAATGTTCTCTGAATCTACAATGCTATAATTCTTATCTTTACAGGTTCGTCAAATAATTATTTTCCAAATGTAAAACAGGAGCAGCAATATATACATAAAATATACATAAAATTCTACATGTCCAAGAGAGACCGAACTACTCACCACTCTAGACTTGATTGGTTTCGATACACTCTCCGGAGAAGGGAATGCGACATTGTATCTCTGTTGTTCTATACCTTTCTCTCTTTCACTCACAGAATGGCAATACGGAACAAAATTAATTATTTGCTAAATCAGAATAATATTAACCTATATATTTGTAGTGTAACGATTGGCGCTCATTTTTTAGAGCTCTTATAATCCCTTCATTGAAATGAAGCACTCTGATGACTTTTTTCTTTATAGTTTGGTATGTTTTTTAACTTGTCTACAATGTCTCCATTCTTCCCGCCCAGGAAGAGTTCATTCCAGTTTCTAATTTCAAGTTTCTTCGATTATTTGATTCCTCCATTTTTCTCTCAGTCTCCCTCTTGGTCCTGTTGTTTGTTGGATCCATATGGTGATTGTTCTCATTTATTGGTTCCTCTGGCTGCCCCCATCGTAGTCTTTGTGCCTTAACTACGTTTACAACAACACCTTTGTCCTATGTTTATAAAACATTCGTACCAAAAGTTAACACATCTAAGAAGTAGTTTTATTTCCAGTAAAAACAGCAATTTCAAGTGCTTTATTTTTCAGGCATATACTCCGAATATTTTCCACTTTAAAGTGGTGATCTACTTTACTATGTGTTGTGGCATTTGGCCACTTATTGCCACCAAAAACAAATTTAATGAAACATGCTACCTGGCTTATTCTTGGTTAACTTATTCAATAAGTGCCCTGTGTAGTCTGCTTTACTTGGTTGGTGTTTATAATAGCATTGTAAATGGTTTTAATGTACAATTAGCTGGTAGTACGGCCACTTTCAGTATGGTATATGTCATGGGATTAATAAGAGTGCATTACATGTGGAAAGCTCATACTATTAACTTATTAGAAGAAGTAATTGAAAGAGAGCAGCAAATTTATAATTCTGAAGATGAGAGTGTGAAAACAATTTATGATAATAACGTTAGAGTTGGTCACAAGATAAATTATTACTTTTGGATTTCGCATATGACTGGTGAGTTAAAATATCATATTTTCAAAGTATACTTTCCCAAACACCCAAAATTCTTCCAAATTGTATTATAACAGTTGACGTTCAATATTTTTTAGATAGTATACTTTACCTCGTCGTGGTATATCCATTTTACAATACAAATCCAACAAGTTTTGATCCAGTATCAAATGAAACTATAGTAGAGCAAAAGACACCCTACCATTTTTTGTCCATTTTCAATCCCTACAAACATTTTATGGAAGCCAGAGCTGTGGAAGGATTTTGTTGTCTGGTAGGAGCATTAATCAATTATGGATCAGACACATTTTTCCATTCTCTTATGGCTTACATTCTGGGACAATTCAAAATTATTCATCATATTCTGAAAAATTTCAGTCATTATCAAAAAAAAGTTAAGGGTCAGATAAATTGTGACGACCATGAGGGGGATATCATAACATTTAAGTTATGTATCAATGAGCACCAAAGAATTTTAAGGTAAGTGGATGAAATAACATAAAATTTTATTTATTTCATTTTTAAATAGGTGAAACATTGGAGTGTATTCACTTTAGGGTCATCATAGTTGAGATTTTCCGGATTTTATTTAAAATCACTAAAATAATGACTGAATTTTTGCAGGCTTCTCAACCAATTTAATGAGATTACAAAATATATGATGCTTATAGACTTTCTTCAAAGTTCAGTGCAAGTTGGAGTACTGATCATATATGTGATGGTACGTATCTATTGAATTGGATTGGAGGAGTAAATTTGATCCTGGGACTATCCAAAAATTCCTCCCAAGAAATAGGACTAAAAGAACTACCAGTCTCTGAGACGATCTTCCTCAAGAATCGTGTAAACGAAGGTGGTAGCACGACCCAGCTTTTGTCCACTCTATTCTCGTTATACAAAATATTCCAGTGGTTACATAACGAATACAGCTGGTTGCGACATATACAGGTTTTTTCTTACAACGCCATCTACTCACTTATTCAAAATAATAGGCTTTTGCCTATAGTATATTTTCTTCTTCAAGAGCTGGAGCGCCTTCAGGATTATGAATTTGGTTTGGCAGAAAACTGTGTGGTGTGGGGTGTCAAAAAAAATACAACTTTAACGCCCTTTATCTTTTTCCACATCAATATTTTGTTTCTATCCGCATATTTTGGTCCAAACAATCTGCCCTTAGCCTGTCCCAATAGTTGTGACTCACCTTGTATATTACTTAATGAGTTCAACTCTTTTTTAGAAAGAAACAAACATAGTAGCTCTGTCTGTAGCATGTGGTTATTCTGTATTCATGATTTGTAGACTGGGTATTTATTATTGGTATGCAAGTGAAATAACTACAGAGGTAAGTGTTGGTATTGAATTATTTCAGAGGTTTTAAAAAACGGACAACACAAGAATAGAATTTTATCATTCAATCACGACGGAAAAAGGCTGTTAAAGGATTTTTTCTCTTATTTCTAATATAGTAATAGTTTTTGTTTTATTTAATTGGCTAGAGTTATTAACAAAGTTTTTTCCCGCAAATCGCTAGGAAATTTTGACATTCCTGTCAAAATTTCTTGAAGAAAAAGTCAGGACTTCCTTACTGTAAGGAAATGTCATTTCCTTACTGTAAGGAAATGATATTTCCGTACAGTTGTTAGTGTTCTACATAAATGATTGAAAACACATTGCTTATAAGGAATTAATTTATATTTTGAAAACATCAAGTCATTGCTGAATACATTTTTAAGATCAATTTGTTATATTTACAGTAATTTGACAGTTAGTACAATTATTGAACATTGGAGGAACACTCTTAGAACTATGAGAAACATTTTGGACAACATGCATGGTGGTAGGGTCATTTTGTTGAATATTTTGTACTGTGAAAATTTTATTTGCCACCTCAACCTTATTGTTAAGCAATTCTTCGATATATCCTTCAGCAACGTTTGATGACTTCCATCCGCCATGCCTCTTTAAACTAGTTATGTCGGCACCAGAGTCAACCAATATTGTTGCAGAAGACCGACGAAAGCAGTGACCAGTATATTCTGTCGGATTTACCAAGTTCAAATAAGTAGCAACTATTTTGGGCATTTTTCTAAATTGATGAATTCCTACCACTTGTCTACAACCCTTTCCGCTTTGATATTTAAAGAAAAAT
>CAJUYG010007958.1:0-10324 GCA_910591675.1 Galerucella calmariensis | reverse complement strand
AATAGAATTCTTGTGTATTTAGCGCTAGGGATGATTGGCGCATACATGGCTATTAGTTTGTTTCCAGTAGTACGAAACGAAAACTCGCCCCTTTTTAATTTTTCTTCCATTTCAGGCATTTGCTTTCTGCTTTTGGGCATAGCGTTAGTGCTCCGGTCATATAACCATAAAAATAAATCAGTACTGCTATACCAATAGTCAACAAAAAATGTATGACCTTCGTCCAAGAAGGGCTGAAAGAGTGAAACAACTACATCTCCAGATTTTCCGAAACGCGATTGCGCAGTTTCTGTGGTTGCTCCAGTATATATGATAAAATCTAATATGTACCCGGTAACTGCGTCACAGTATACAAAAAATTTTACTCCAAATCGGTGTCGCTTTGAGGGTATATACTGTTTGAAAAATAGCCTTCCCCTGAAAAGCATTAGACTCTCGTCAATGCATAACTCTTTATATGGGGTAAAAGATTCTCTAAATGTCGCTCTTGCATGATTTACAATTTTACGAATTTTGCGTAATGTATCATCGCCTCTTGCCAAATTATTGTCGGAAAAATGCATCATACTCAGGATCCCCAAAAACCGATCGCGTGACATTGTTTTCTTGAAAGCAGGTGTTTCTAAAAACGCATTTGAAGACCAGTACTCTTGTATCTGAAGCTTCCTTACTCGCGCCATGAGGAAATTTAGTGCAAAAAAACGATGCAATTCCTTTGCGTCAATATCGTTCCATAGGTTCAATCTAGAATGTGGACGAAGGCGCTCCTTGTGATCCACAACGTATTCATAAAATTTATTAGTTTCGCTAACTATAAAACCTGTGATCCCCTCCCCAAAAAAACTTGAAAACAATCGTACTCCAGAATTACTAGCGTCAAAAGGAAATATATGCGGCACAATGTTCACCTGCTCCCAACTCAAGTTTTCGTTTATGTTCTCTGGTTCTTCCTCTGCCCGTTCTTCCGCCTCAGCGTCATCTGGTGAGGTTGATAGCTGTTCCAAAACTTGAGCTTCAATTTCGTCAGCGGAATTATCCGATACATCTCCGGCTATAAAATCATCTTCAGAGTTACTTTGTGTCAGGATTTCCTCTAATTCGGCACGGGTATAATATGCCCCTCTTTTAGGCGGCAGGGGTATATTTGACATAGTTATTACTGGAAAAATGAATAAATATTATAACTATCCAGCTCTATCCAACCAAAATAATTACCTTTTATTCAATAATCACTGTACCGGTACAATTCGCCCACAATAACTACGTTTTATTTCAATAATATTACTTTATTATTACTAAACGTGCAAACGACTCGCCCACTGCTTCACTACCGGCCACTGACTAGCTCAAACACGTCAAAACTAGTAAATAAATAACTGACATTCGTTATACACAAATATGCGCCCTAAGCAGCGCAACGGCAAGACCTTTCGCAAAAATGCGTTATCCGGAGAGGTGGCACGAAAATGAAATGACGCATTTAAGCGCCATCCGCAGCGAAAGGGTTAGACTCCGTAGATATCAGAATCTTGAAATGTTTGCATTGTTTATGAGCACAAACGGCATAAACAACTATCGAAAAGGTTTTCACGCAATATTTTTTATACCGTAATACAATGATACATGTATTATTGACATAAGTATTGATGTATTTCCTCAGAACGTATGGGTATGATAAGGCATCCAATTTTCCGTTTCTAAAAATTTCTGTCCATACGTTTTCCTCAATTGTGAGTTGTGATCTTTATCGTATTTTGACATTGAATCGAGATCCATTTCAAATTGGTGATTATCCAAGAATGCAGAAGAGGCATTATCGATTGTTTTGTGCCACATCTTATGAAAAAGGAATCTATTTTTCTCAGAATTTTTTTTAAAAATATTTCCATAAATCTCCATAAACAGATTTTTGTTTTCTATAATTTTTATTTTCTGAAACTTTAAGTTCGGGACAGATATCCTTAAGTACTAATTCTATGTCAACATGAACATAATCGATAAGGAAGGAGCGTGTGCTACATCTCCCATAATAAATAAAAGAGACAAAGTCGGCCATTTTGGATAGACTTTTCATGACTTATTATTTGTTTGGTCGCTGTTTAAAAGTTGGTTTTTATGTTATATTTTGCCGATTATTACTAACTCTGATGTTTTATAATAGGATTTTCTAAGATTAAGTTGGTTTTTCAGTTACGTTATAAAATACTCTCAGTGATATAAATATAGTTTTTAAGACAATGGTTAGTTGTAGTGCTTGTGGACTTTCAAAAACTGCTAAAAACGACGCTTTGAAAATCACTTTTCATCGGTGAGTACATATTATTATAATAATTATAATCTACAGATGTGAATATTGGTCTTTATGTTAAAAATTTCAAAAAATACACATAGTTGTTCCTAACCTAAATTTTCACTTGACATGATATGACATGACATGGGCGTATTAATTTTGATGTTTTAGTTTATAAACAAATATATCAAATTTATTTTCAGCATATCATTATAATTTAGAGAGCTTCTAGCTTTTATATCATTTTATAATACACTTGTAACTTACAATATTTTCTATTCTACTAAATTTTAAGTTATTGAAAATATTAATTCCATTTTATAGAAATAGTTTTATCCCGATTAAAATTGGGTACGGTGACACTGATATATTCTATTCTGCGGCGGCCATTTTGGATAACCATCCCGGTTAACTGTCCTTGGCGTAAGGATCCTTCCTTACTACTTTATGTTCTAAGGCCTGTACACAGTGTACACATATGGTTTCGCGAAGACTCGAAGACGGATTTTTCCACTCTTAGGTTCAGGCCAGAATGTTCTCGCGTAAACACCTTTATTCGGGAGTCAGGTAGGTACAAACTTTCAGTTGATATGTTGGTAATTACAGTACAAGCGAGTTATTTATACAGGGTTATTCATAACTATTGGGACATAGACTAAGGGCGGATTATTTGGATCAAAATAGAGCGAAAGGACCAAATATGCCTCAATAAAATATTGCTGTGGAAAAAGGTATAAAGCGGTGAATTTAAATTTATTTCTCATTTTTTGCTAATCATTTCACGGTATATTCTTCAATTGTTATAAACCCCTTGATTTTCATGTTTGGGACACGAAGTCGTTAGTTTATGCCCATGGAATAATTTCACGAGAACTCTGGACAGAAATACAAAATGTGGCCAATTTTATGAGAGGGCAATAATATTCTCTTTGGTCCGAAAATCCTTTATTAAAACGATTAGAAAAGGCATAGAAATCGGAGGAGGCCACGTAAAACATTTAATTTGAGTTTGTTCTTTGCATGTTGAATTGAATTTGAATTCTGCTGTATCGCTTTACGTCACGAACGTTTTTATTTTCTGTTACTTGAAATCCCCCCTTTAAGACTGTGAACTGTTCAATTGCGTTTTTCTCGAGAACCAATGAATTTATCGTGTTTAAAAAAGTATACTTATATTACTTTAATTTTCCAGTCAAAATCACTAACAAATTTTGTCAAAAAAGTTACCAGTTCATTTCGTCTTCAGGAATCATTCTGGTGGCGCACCCTGCTACAAAATGTGAAATAATACATAAAATTATATTCCTTGTCTAAAGTTATGCCTCTGTGCTGATTTTGATAACAAATCAATAAAATACAGGGAAATGATGAGCAAAAAAGAAAAAAATTCAAATGAAACGCTCTGTATCTTTTTCCACTGCAATATTTTATTGAGGCATATTTGGTCCCATTGCCCTATTTTGATCAAAATAATCCGCCCTTAGCCTATGTCTCAATAGTTATGAAAAGCCCTGTATAGAAAATAAAATATAGTGGAAACGACAATACTAACGAATTAAACAATCTTTTTGTGCCCTCCGACAAATTACTTAAGGCGAGTTGTACAAAAGATCTCCTGAACGAAGTTTTATTAACAGCCGCTTAAATTTCAACTAGACTTTCGTTTTTATCTGTTGTACCATGTCATACATGCAGGCCGTTAACTAATCGACTTCTGGAGCTCATTTTCAAAAGGTTGGTACCGGAATAGGTCAAATGATTGACATTCTAGACGCGCATTGATGGGAAAATAAGAAAAATAACCTAGAAACAAAGTCGATAAAATATTTTTGTTGGCAGTGGATTGGTGCTACACGCTTAAATATTGATAACATATATCTATGGGTGTTTCAGATATCAATAAATAAATAGGGCCATCAATGGGTAGTTTTATTTATTACATTAAATGGCCTGTAACTGCAGAGAACTAAATCTGCATTTTTTTATTGAGAAAAAAAATGGCTTATTCACAAGAAATAATCATGTATTAAAAGTTGTCCAGTTATTCAATGGTCATTAATTCTGTGGCCTCTATGTTCATCAATATTAATGGTTCCTAAAACGTTTATGGCAGCTTCGACTTCAGGATTGACAGGAGGAATGTGGTCTTTACAATTAATGGCTATGTTGTGTAAAATTGCAGTTGTTACAACAATTTTTCTCAACTTTCGGTAAGTTCAATCTTCTGCCTACTACCAAAACAGAGAATCTTGTTTTTAAAACGCCAAAGCATATTTCTATGGGGTTTCTGGTTCTGATTTGAGATTCATTGTATAGATTTGTGCAGGAGTATTAGGGTTCCCTCACACCATATCCACTATCTCCCACCAGTATCTATGCTATTCTCTCCGAAAGCATTCATTCCCATACGTGGTCGGTAGGTACTGACAATGTCAAAAAAACTAAAAAATAACAATTTTGTGAGGTTACATTTACCGGATTAAGTTTTGACTCTTCAATTTTGTCCGGTTAAAATATGTCATTTTTAAATCTCCAGTTATCGTTAACCAGAATAAACATCAAACTTAGTTTAAGAGATAACTGTTCATTGTACAACTCGCTCCTAGGGCAAACATCTAAACTCGGTTTAATGATGCCTGATGTTTAGACTGATGTAATTGTTGATAATAAATACATCAATCAGCCACTAATAAAATTTCACGGTCACGGTTACGATGCCTGCAACACGCATTACAAATACGAGGGTAATCCAAATTGTTTTCATATACAAGGATACTCAAAATATATTTACTACTTTGATGAATTGATATGGTTTGTTCATGCATTCATTCATTCATTTTTTTGGGAATAAAACCACAGTATTTTGTTTACTTTTTTAATATCTATATCTTTCGCAAGCTATCCTGTAAAGATAATAAAAAAGTTTACAAAAAACTGCAGTCTTATTTCCAAAAAAATGAAAGAATCAACGCATAAACAAACCACAGAACCACAGAACGTTTATTATGGTTATATCGCCTAACGTGATATGTATTATCTTTTTTCTATTTTGATGATTTGAATATTTACCAAATGTTTCAATATAAAATGTTACATCAATTTTACATCAATCATTTACCCTGCGAATTCCAAAAAAGCATGCATATCATATTGTGCTAACTAACCACTAATATTTTTAAATCTAATATTGGGCAAATCATAATTAAAACTAACTTATACAGCCACAAATTAATTCTCTTCAAATTTCTCTAGCTTAAAACATACAAAAAACATTTAGAGATGCTTCCGATGTGGTTGTCAACATTAACATGAATGCAACAGTGCGCCACTGTTTCCCGCGTTCGGGAGACTTCGGAAATATTGGCCGCTATCTTTGGCCGCTGTTTTCACACCGGTAAGTAAGTGTTAACTTACTGTAATAAAATTATATTTTTTGTTATTAGTGAATATATATTATGTTTTATTTGTGTATTTATTTGGTCCTTCCTATAGACGTTTTTGTGGAACTCTACAGAAAATGTTTTAGATTCCAAATTTAAGAGGGGCCTCACAATTCAGACAGCTCAAAACAGTTGGCACCCCTGACTTGCAACAAAATTTGGGTTATTTTGTATGCAACAAATCTAAAGAATGCAGTAAAATTGAGAGTTGAAATTTAAACATCATATAACTTGGACCTTTGTCTTGGGGATGAGGTATTTTGGTCAGGTTTTAGATTGTTATAAAAAAGATATAAGCCATCAAGTGATGGTGTGATTTTGACAGTTTTGACAATTTGTGGTTACCAATTTGAACGCCAAGACCTTATCCCCAAAAGAAAGCCTAGAGAATTTGATTTTGAGAATATGAAATCTCAATTCATTGTATTTTTTGAGATTTGTTGCACGGAAAATTTAGAATACGAACGCATCTGTACATTAGTTCAGCTGTTCCACCGTTTTGATTGATGGCGCTGTATGGAACTTCAATGGTTCAATGACAGATTGCGACGGTCAAATGTCGTTGTCTTGTCATGTGTTTTGTGTACATAAAAATATTTCAAAAATTATTTATTTATTGCTTATAGCTTGTTAGAATTTGTAGGCGGTTGAAATAAAATAATTTTCATGCCGGAGAAGTAAAGGACCCCACACTTTTTATAGGTAAAATGGTTCTCGGTGAAATTGTCTGAATTTTTAGTATATTGTAGTATTCGATGTACTGATTGAATGTGCAGAATCGCAAAGTTCGTTGATGGATAGATATTGAAATACAGGGCGTTCAAGTTAAAAATCAGTAAATTTTTTTTAATGATTTCCTCGGGATTTGAAAGTGGCAGATGCATTTTTTTATGCTCATATCATCAATGTACCTTCATATTAGTAAATATCATTCAATTGGTGCAGATTATATCATTATGTACAGAGTGAGAAATAAAAACATTTTAGTAATGTCTCAAAATTCTATGAAATAATGAAATATTGTAAAAATTATTCTGGTCTGCAATATACTATTTTCATTCCATCATTAATCACAATTCATACATTTCGTACAGGGTGATTTGAAAAATTGGTGAAATATATGGCCGGTTCTTTCATTCACATCCTGTATATTTAAGTGAATTATCATTCTCCGAAGACAGCTGATACCGTATAAACATGATCTCGTTGGGATATACAGGGTGATCATGGAAATTTTCGATGATAAAAATTGCAAAATATCAAAGTTTCAGAAATCAACCTGTAATTCACGATTAACCAGGTGAATTTCATTTATTATCATTGAATATATTCATCATTCTCTCCTCAACACTTTCCCAAAAATTCAGTTTCCTACTACGATTAGTTTCATAGTTATTAATTATTTATGAGTTGAAGGAACTTCGTTCACGTGTACATAGTTCTACTAGTGGCCAAGATTTTTCACAAATAGTGAAACGTGAAAATGTGGAAATCAAAATAAATGTGGAAGAGGGGGAATATTAGAGATAACAATCACATCAGATATATGAATTTAATAATAGGATGAAGATTAGAGATAACAATCACATGATATATATGAATTTAATAATATAAGCTACAGATAGTTAAGTGGATTTTGTTGGTTTAAGCTTTGTCGGAATAAAAAACGAACTATCTGGAAAAAGTGAAAATTATTGATAAAACGCTTTTATTTCCAATAATCTAGTCAAAATCAAACGCTTTGGTTCTGTTGTTAACCTCTAATCGATGATTCACATGAATTCCAGGCGAAATTCAATATTTCCCAAAATATTTTTTATGTAAATATGTACTGTAGTTTCCTCATTTTTTTGTCTTGCATTATTCACTTCATTTATCGCTTTTTCCAATATCGGAAACATCTTGTATATTCAGCAACTATAAGTTCACTCCTATTAAATACAATAATGGGTTTCTGAACTATTGGCACATATTCGATATAATATCAAGTAGGTAATTTATAATCAACAGAGATCTGTCAGTGAACTTGTAACGCGGAGACTAATAATTGTTAATTTCATATTATTAGTTATTTTATTGTTATTTGATACATTTTTGTTGTTCATCATAGAATTAGTTAATATAGTTAATAAGTAGTGATTTAGTATTCCAAATGGCGTTGGTAAATAGAGCGGACTGTTACGTTTGTGATAGAAATTGTAGAATTCAGCAAATGACTAGGATATATGGAGAAGAAAATGACGATAAACAAGAAATGGCTGTATTAAGAAGACAAGCTGTGGAAAGACCTCCTCTCGATATTGCTGAGGAAACCAGAATTTGTTTCAATTGTTTTCAGGCAATACTCAACGACATAAGACAATTGGAAAATAATCCCAACTGTCTCCGTCTCAATGTCTTATCTCCAGCAACAAGCCGTACTTGTATGGTTTGTAACTCCCACATTAATATTCACAGAATGCCCATTGCTTGTAGGGTGAATATTTTTATTATTTCTAACATTTATGTTCCCGAAAATGTTAGGATATGTGCACATCATCTTGACAACCACGGATTTCTCTTGAACGTTTCATATGCTGGTTTGCGTTTTGTCAACAGACCGTATCTGATAAACCAATTGAATCAATTCTTGCAGTGCCTCAAAACAGCTGCAACTGCCCCTAACGATGCAAAGGACTATCAAAATATGAATAGTTTTTCCGATGATGAGTTCGAATATTTGACGTCACTTTCGAAACCGCAGTTTCAAGAACTATACGAATTTTGTGAATCCGTTGAACAATGTGGCAACAGGCGATTTATATCAGAAAAACACCTCATTACTTTCCTTGTCAAATTGCGACATGGTGTCTCAGATGAATTCTTAAAAATAATCTTCCGATATCCGTCTCGGCAAAATACTAGCATGATAATTTCCAACGTACGTCTATCTTTGATGGACCGCTTTGTACCAAACAATATCGGATTTGGGGCAATAGCTAGAGAAAATTACATTGCAAGACACGTTTCTCCATTTGCAAATAAGCTGTACAATAACGAGCCTGATATTCCAAAAGCCATTGTTTATATTGATTGTACATATAACAAAATTGAAAAAAGTGGTAATTTCCGAGTATTGCGCCAATCCTATTGCTACCACAAAATGGAACATTTAATCAAACCGGAAGTGATGGTTGCTCCAGATGGATATATTTTAGCAATAAATGGGCCCTATTTCTCAGGTGCTCGCAATAACGATGCTTCGATTCTCAATCATGAACTTCAGCATGATATCGATGGAATGCGAGCTTGGTTTCAAGAAGGTGATATTGTTGTAGTAGATAGAGGCTATCGAGATTCAATTCCCTTATTTCACGACCTTGGTATCAACTACCACATGCCTCCTCTACTTGCTAGGGGCCAAAACCAGCTAACTACTTCCGATGCGAATAAGACACGACTAATAACCAGCACACGATGGATTGTTGAATCTCGGAATGGCCACTTGAAGTCAATTTTCAAATTTTTTAAAGGCGCTTTGTAAATAACACATTCGATTCACTTGCATGATTTCGTCAACATTGCTGGTGCATTGATTAATCGGTTCCGTCCACTTATAAGTATGCCAGGAACAGTTGAAACAGCAACACGGATGCTAGAGAAATCACATGAGGTGAACCTAGTACAGGCACGCGTTGAAGCCGAAAATCTTCGTTTGAGAAATGGTCAATGGGTTTTACTCAATCATCTTCATGTTCCTGAATTCCCCCGTTTGACATTGGAGTACTTGGAAGATTTAACAGGCATTTATCATATCCAATTATCAGCTGCATATATTCAGGATAAGCTTCAAAGAGAAGAAACAAATATATTAGAAGTGGACGAATTCATTGCTGAGCCTAATCTTGTACGATTACGGATTTTCTCAAGATTCAGGAATGCTACCAAATATATGCTGTGGGTGGTATACAATATCGAAGACTTCATAGAGTCTCCAATAACTGGATATTATTGTACTTGCAAGTCAGGAGCCATAACATTAGGTACATGTGCACATGTGGCGAGTGTTTTGTGGTTCCTTGGATATGCAAGATATCTGGAAAATCATCGATATCCATCTACAGTACTTTTGAACTGTATCATTGATGCTGCAAACAGATTAGCACCTGAAAATATCGATTATGGTCCTATTATAGTTGGAAACTGATCATTGGAGTACCAAAGACGTATCAATATTTGTGAAAAATCTTGGCCACTAGTGGAATTATGTACGCGTGAACGAAGTTCCTTCAACTCATAAATAATTAATAACTATGAAACTAATCGTAGAAAAAATTTGACAAATTTTTTCTGTTGTGTCAGTTAGGGATAAAAAATTACTTAATTTCTACTTATTTTTTCTTGACAACGGTAGCTGGAACGCTACCGAAACGTTGAAGTAAAGAATTTAAAAATATTGTGGTTTAATTTCCCAAAAAAATTAAAAAAAGAATGAATAATATACCACAAGGAACATACAGAAGATAAAATGTTTTTATTTCTCACTCTGTACATAATGATATAATCTTCACCAATTGAATGATATTTACTAATATGAAGGTACATTGATGATATG
>CAJUYG010007956.1:0-10324 GCA_910591675.1 Galerucella calmariensis | reverse complement strand
CCTGTATAATAAAAAAGGTAACTTCACAGTGTAAACGATAAAGCGGTATGTGGTAAATAGTTCCTAAGAAATTTAAACTTTTATTCAAATTACATTAGAGGATTTTGAATTTTATGTACATGGTAAAAAAGTGTCATTTTCATATAAAAAACATTACAACTAAAAAACGGTTCAAGATAGGTATAGGGAAGTATCAACAAAAAATGTTCAGAATAACGTAAATATTCCTAAAATTTAAAGATATACAGAGTCTTCCATTAAAAATTACAAAGTTATGTGCGACTTCCGGTATAACCGGAAGTAGAATGGTGACGGCAATATTTTCATTAAATAGCTCATTATTCAAAACCCCTTCATGCCAACTTTCATAATTCAGATACCTTTAGTTCTCTAGATATTTCTAATTGACCGTTTATCTGCCGCACCCTGTATAATAAAACAAAGTAACAATGTCCGTGGGTGAAGCCCTTAAGTTTACAAATTCTAGGAAAATAATTTTAGTGGGTGAAGCCCTTTAGTTTTACAAATTATAGAAAAAGAATTTTAGTGGGTGAAGCCCTTAAGTTTACAAATTATAGGAAAATAATTTTAGCTTGAAAGGTTGACCTTGGTGAAAACTTCTTTGTATAGGTATAAAGTTACTTATCTTAGAGAAAGTACTAGCTTGGGAGCCTCTCTGCCTTCTTGGGTATTAAGTATTAGGTAGAAGGCCGTTTCATTTCCCTCAGCAGTGGAGGTATGCCTTGAAGCTCATCCGTTATTATGATACCATAAAATAGGTGTAACACACGAGGAGACTTAAGGCCCATCCCCAATCAATTTAGTAGCGAAGTGGCACTTCGGCACGCGTGCTGGGACAATGACGTTTAAACGTAAGCATCCTCAATTCAATTCCGTGCTGACATGCGCGCCGACTTGGAAGTGCAAGCTTGCAAGCTGCAAGCTTTTTCGGTGCGTGCCGAATTGTGTCATGCGCATTCAATCATGGGGAAAATAATTTAGGTACCCTAACCCTATTTTATTCTATTATCTTCGTAAACAAACATACATTATTTTCTAATATCGTAATTATATTAATTTGTTGTCTTTGATAAGTAGTAACTGCTTTTATTTACGAGAATAATCAAAGGTTGAACTTTTTAATTACCTCGTTACCTTAAAATAACAATGAAAATGCGCATGTGCGATAACATTCAGGCAGACTGAATTGACAGGATTGAGGATGGGTATCCGTTTCGCAGCACGCGTGCTGAAGTGCCACTTCGCTAGCAGATTGATTGATGATGTAGCTTAAATTGTGCAGGATGGATAGAGTATCTGAGTGGACTTTAATATTATTAATCTTGAAAATGGAGAATTGGCTAGGTTCAGCACAAAGGATCCTACACATGTTTAATCGCGGTTTACTCAATAATGAATTATTCAAAGGACCACCCTGTAAACCGGGTTTTAGGGTACTAACAATTAAATATATTTCTCGATCAAATCAAGTTGAGATTGAGATGATAAATGAACCTGAAGGGTTTGTTATGCACTGAATAGCGGTACAAAAGAATGCAGCTAGAGGTTGCTTCTTTACAATAAGTAAAAAAAGTAAAATTTAATGAAATTCACACATATTCATAAATAGTTCAGAGTTGGCGTCGAAACGCGCACATGCCGGCTTGAAACATTGAGCGCGAACAAAAACATGATAATAATTATTTACAGATAAAAATGGCGTTTTATCACAATTACACATAAGAACCTTCCAGGTCAAAGGCTCAAGGAACAGAGAGAGTAAAAATTGAATAGATGAGGCTTTTACTTGATGTAGATCCATAGTAAGTTATGAAATCAAACAATTTTATTTTGTTAAATCTACATTGTATTTAAACATAAAGTGACGCGTTTCGCTGACACAGTAGCTTTTTCAAACGAATGGAGGTATAATGAGAAACTTTCTATTTATACAGTGTCTTAATACTAAATTATACGGATATTTATACTGTATTTGAAAATCAAGAGAGAGTAAATTCCCAGAATAAAAACTAATTCGGTATGCAAAACTATAGTACAGTACGTGCGGTAAAACTTCAATATTTGTAATGCATTCTAAATTGTTTTTGTTAATTTCAATACAAAATTTATTAAATTTCTTGGACTATCACATTATTTTATGATCTTCCATTGTTACTACAGTAGGCCTAAGAGGATTAACGTGCGTCATAGGCGTAACCAGATTAGAAAGGGATAATTGTTATTTAACGACCTCCGAATGGCAACAGCTTCTAATGACAGATATTTTGACTTAAATAGTGCTTAAGTTTCTAGAAATGCAGTTATTTGATTTTCGATAAACGTGACAAATAGTAGTGACTAAAAATGGAAGCAGTTTGTGAGTATATGCCAGGGAAAAAATTAAAACTAGACCATTTATCGCTCAATGAAAAGAGTGCTGTAGTGAATGTGTACCACTATTTTAAACATCAAAATCCCTCAAACACTATTGACAGTGTATACTTTGGCAAGTTTATCTGAAACCGTGAAAGGAATGCAGTCGAAAACGTTCGACATTGCCACGTTTAACTATAAAAAAATAGAAGAACTGATTATGTAGTGATAATAATTATAAATGGGTCTTTTTATTATTAACAATATTAAAAATATGATTGAACGTTAATTTCATAATGTGCTTGTTTCCTTGGATTTATTCTATTAACATTATTTTCCAATTTATAAATATTAAAAGAGAACACTTTTCCAAATTTGTTATGGGATTCTTAAAGCTCTGGCAACGTTGTACGAAAACCATAATGACCACACCCTCCGATTACATAATTGGTGATTTTTATCGACCAGGTTACTTCTTATTGGCAAGCGCGTGCGTGAGATCTTCCCTCTCACTTCGTCAATTGAGTGATATTGATTTATCCAGTGGTGTTCGTATTGTCAGTTACCTTTGTAATTTCAGTTTTACTTGGTAAAATAGGTACCGTACGCCATTTGTACGTTTGACAGATATACGCCATGTTTTTCCTCGCCTCTTACCGACGCCCCGTAGCCACAGATAAACTTGCCAAACTATAGTTGAAACAACATCTAAGGCAATGGGATATGGAAAATCTACAATATATAGAGTTCTAAAGGAGGAAAAATCAGGTGGAGTAACCTCACCAAAGCCGAAACCAGGTAGACCAAAACTATTAAAAGTCAACGTGGACGAGTTTTTTAAAAATGCTATTCGTAAGCTTGTTCACTCATTTTTTATAAACAAGCAAATACCAACTTTAGATAAAGTTTTGCAAGCCATTACGAATGATGTTGATTTACCCACAATAAGCCGGGATAAACTATGGAAAATGTTACATGAGTTAAACTTTAAATTTGAAAAAATGGGCAGACACTCAATGCTAATTGATTCTGAAGAAATTGTATGTTGGAGAAGACAGTACCTCAGAAGAATACAACAAGTTAAAGCTCAAAATAAAAACATTTATTATTTAGATGAAACATGGGTTAATGAAGGACATTGTGTAGGAAGAGTTTGGAAAGACAAAAATATAAAATCATCCCATCAAGCTTTTCTAGAAGGATATACTACTGGTTTTAAGGAACCTATAGGAAAAGGTAAAAGATTAATTATTTGTCATATAGGCTGTACAAACGGTTTTCTTGAGAATGGTTTACTCTTATTTGAATAAAAAAAAACCGTTGATTATCACGAAGAAATGAATGGAGACGTGTTTGAGGAATATTTTGAACAGATGATTCAATTCATACCAAAAGGATCGGTTATTGTAATGGACAATGCAAGTTGCCACTCCAGATTACTTGAACCTTTACCAACCACTAAATGGAAAAAGGATGAAATTGCAAAATGGTTATCTTTTAAAAATTTAGCCTTTGACAATACAATGCTGAGGGCAGAATTGTTAACTATTGCTAAAAAACATAAGCAAAATTATAAAAAATATAATATTGAGGAGATAGCCAAAAAACGAGAAATTGAAATCCTTCGTTTACCACCCTACCATTGTGAGCTGAATCCGATAGAATTGATATGGGCTCAAGTTAAAGGTTATGTTGCCAGAAATTACACTACTTTTAAATTATCAGATGTTAAAAATCTCTTCAATAAGGCAATATCTGAAGTAACAAGTGAAAATTGGCAAAAATGTATTAGACACGTTACAGAAATACAAAAAAAAATGTGGGAGCTAGATAATGTAACGTTTATTCTAATTTATATTCACAATTAATTTATATTTACAGATTTGTATTTAAATACGGTCCTTATTTAATAATTTATATGATACACTAAACACACACTAACTATAATTCATATGAGAGTCACTTAATAAACACTTTATCGAGGCGCGATTGCTTTCTTTCAGTATCAACACTAACTGACTAACTGACTCCGCTGCGATGCTCGTCGCCTATTTATACTCGCACGACTTGTTCTAGAGACCTCTCGAACTCGAAGTTTTTGTGGATGCGCTGGGTTTTTCTAGATGTCACGTTTTCCAGACCATTCTTGAAAATAAGGCGGAGGAGCCATAGTCGTCTCATATGGGAATTTCACTGCGGGCACTAATTGAGCACATTAGTGCAGCAGCTCGCGTAACATTGCCCCCTCCTTAAGAGACAGTTCCTCCTGGAACTAACTAGGAAACTGAAACGAGATGACTGTATCGGCAACTGGTTCCCTTGTTACATTTTCCAGTTGCATGGAAGTAACATGCGACCGTCTTCTCTGTTGGCTGTGTCTCCCGTGCTCGGCCGCAGACTAGTACCTGCACTTCGGTGTCTCGGAAGATTACTTCTACCATGTTACGGATTATTCGCCAATCTAAATGCCTACATTCAATCTTGGGCATGGCTAGCCTATGCACGTCCAATTCAAGCACATGCTCCCTCAAGCTTCGTAATGCTTCCAAGACATCCTCGTACGTTGGTCTTTCGTCGAAGGTGTTTCTCGTCACTAGGTGGAAATTGTAGCGGGAGCCGTCTTGCAGCTTCAGAGCTTTACCTGGTACTGGTAACTGGTCTTGCAAACGTCGGGCGCCACTCTTCTTTATGAACAGAGATGCCAGTCCGCGTGCATCGGTTACGCTGGCAGGGATGTTTATTGCCAGTGAGTATTCCTCTGGAACGGTAAGCATGTCTTGTCGTCTCTCAGTGGTGACGCCGAATCTTGCTTTTCCGGTACCACCATAAGGCACCCATGAACTCTACAAAAGCAGGATCGGCTACTTCTTGAAGCTGGTTTACTTCCTCATCGTGGTCACCCTCGAATGGCGCTAATCGGTTACGGTGTACCACCTTTGGCTTTCCGTTTGGGATCTTGCTGATACGATAGATCACATCGTTGATTCGTTTCTTCACGAGGTACGGACCGTCCCAAGCTTTCTGCAACTTTGGAGAAAAACCCTTTTGTCTTCTTGGGTTATGCAGCCAGACTTTGTCTCCTTCGTGGAAACCTCCTTCTGTAGCTTGCGTATCGTATCTTTTCTTCATCCTATCGCTAGCGATCTGGAGATTCGATCGAATCAGCTCATGTACGTCGTCCATTCTTTTTCTCAGCTGGGTCACGTAATCTTTACCAGCTATGTCTTCTCCGGGTCGGCATCCAAATTCAAGGTCGCAGGGTAATCTCATTTCGCGTCCGAACAGAACTTTCGCTGGTGTTTGGCCGGTAGACTCATTGATGGCGGATCTGTAGGCCATCGCAAATAGCGAGAGATATTGGTCCCAATCTGGCTGATGGTTAGATACTACTTTAGACAGGTATTTGCCAAGAGTTCTGTTCATTCGCTCTACCATTCCGTCCGACTGTGGATGCAAAGCCGTAGTTCTCGTTTTCTTCATGCCGAGCTTTTCACAAACTTCCTGGAACAGCTGGCTTTCGAAGTTTCTGCCCTGGTCGCTGTGTATTTCCAAGGCACTCCATATCGGCAAATGAACTCATTCAAAAGCACGTCGGCAACAGTTGCGGCTTCTTGGTTTGGAATGGCATACGCTTCTACCCATTTTGTGGAATAATCCATCACCACCAAAATGTACCTGCTGCCATTTGCTGTCGGTGGAAACGGTCCGGCAATATCCAGGGCAATGCGTTCAAAAGGGCTTCCGACATTGTACTGCTTCATAGGAGCCTTTCTTCTTCCTTGTGGTCCATTGGTCGTAGCACAGGTAGTGCACTTCTTACACCAGTCCTTCACATCTTCGGAACTGTGCATCCAATAAAACCGTTCTCGCACTTTCTGGAGGGTCTTCTCCACACCTAGATGTCCTCCTGACGGACTGTCGTGTAATTTCCGCAGTACTGCTGCTACCCTTGTTCTTGGAATCACCAACTGTCTTCTACTTTCGGAACCTTCATCGTTCTCGATTACTCGCTGTAGCAAACCGTTTTCCAGAACCAGCGAATCCCACTGGGCCCAATACGATTTCATCGTTGGCGAGTACCTTGAAATCTCCTGCCAAGTAGGTCGACAGTTTTCCTTTTTCCAATGTCGGATTTTCTTTAAGTCGGGATCGTTCTCTTGTTCCTCTTCCAACTTTTCCGGTGTCCATTCGTCGCTGGTCACCGTGGTTCTTCGAATGGCAGCTTCCTTAGCTTCTATTTTGGTGCAGTGAGAGCACTCTGCTGGGCATGGTCTTCTAGAGAGTGAGTCTGCATCTCTGTGGCTAATTCCGGCTTTATGCTCAATGGTGAAATTATATTCTTGGAGCCGCTCGATCCATCTGGCGATTTGACCTTCAGGGTTCTTAAATTGCATAAGCCACTTAAGTGCGGCATGATCGGTTCTAATCACAAATTTCTTCCCATACAGATACTGATAGAAGTGCTCCACGGACTTCACTACTGCTAGGAGCTCTTTTCTTGTGACGCAGTAGTTTTGTTCTGGTTTGGGAAGAACTTCAATAAAATATCCCAGATTTTTCTCTTGTCCTCCTTGCACCTGTGATAGCACTCCTCCAATTCCAACATTGCTAGCATCAGTATATAGTATAAATTCTCCCTCTGGTAGTGGATAGCCGAGTATAGGTGCAGTAGTCAAGTGCTTTTTTAAGGTTTCGAACGAAGTTTGTCAGTCTTCGTCCCAGCGAAACTTCCTTGCTTCCTCTGTAAGTCGTGTCAAGGGTTTAGCGATATCTGCAAACTTCTTCATAAATCGCCTGTAGTATGTACAGAGTCCAAGGAAGCTTCTAACTTGGTGCTTGTCGGTGGGTCTTGGCCACTTTCGTACGGTAGCAGCTTTTTCTTCGTCTACAGCTACACCATCCTTGCTGACTACATGGCCTAGATAATTGACTTTGTTTTGAAATAGTTGACATTTCTTGTGGTTGAGCATCAGTTGGGCAGCTTGCAACCTTTTGAAGACACCTTCCAAATTCTTTGGATGTTCTTCGAATGTCCTTCCCAAGACTATGATGTCATAAGGTACACTAAGCATGTCTTCCAGGACAACCCTCGCAATACGTTTTCCATCTGTCTTTCCAACGTTGCGGGGGCATTGCACAGCCCAAATGGCATAACGGTGAAATGCCATAGTCCAGATCCGGTGGTAAACGCTGTCTTTTCTTTATCGGTTGGATCCATTTCTACCTGCCAATATCGAGACTTCAGGTCCAAGGTAGAAAACAATTTGCTACCGGCCAGCGTATCCAGAGTATCGTCGATTCTCGGTGGAGGATAGCTATCTTTCTTTGTAACATTGTTCAATTGCCGGTAGTCCACGCAAAACCTCGTGGTTCCATCCTTCTTCTTTACCAGAACTACCGGAGAGACCCAAGGGCTGGTAGAAGGTTCTATTACCTTGTCCTCTTTCATCTCGCGAACAACTCTCTCCGCTTCCTCTCTTTTGGCCTGTGGTAGCCGTCGAGCCGATTGTCTTATCGGTTTAGCGTCGCCGGTGTCAATTTTGTGTTTGACAGCAGATGTTCTTCCTGTCTTTCCTCCTTTTGGTACAAAAGTTCTCTGATTTTTTTCTTCTCTTGCAGGCTAAGGGATTGTCCAGCCACTGCTATCATTTGTTCAAATTTATTGTTGGCATAATTGGAAGTTGTTGTTTGATGAATTATTGACGCCACTGGTACGCAAGTTCCAATTTTGGTCTCCTCCTTTATAGTTATGGGATGGTCATTTACATTTATAATGCGTACAGGTATTTCTTCGGCAGCCATGACTAACCCTTTTCCCATCAGGATTCCTCGACCAACCTCTTTATCATGATTCCATGGTTCCATCATGACCGGTGTTCCTTCTTCGACGGTTCCTTGTAGCCTTGCCACAGTGAAAAATTCACTCCTTGCGGGTGGGTGAAGGAATACTTCCTCAGAACCTACTCTAATCACTCGGTTCTTGAAATCTAGCTGGAAGCCATGTAGGTTCATAATGTCCATTCCGAGTATTATGTCCTCTTCGATATCAGCGACAACGACAGTGTGGGTGAACTTCTCTGCGCCAATTCCCAATTGCACCGGTAGTTCTCCATGGACATTGGCGCTTTCACCTGTGGCAGTCCTGAGTCGCAGTCTCGTCGGTAAAAGTCTTTTCCGGGTGTTGACAGTCTCGGGGCGAATAATAGTCCTCGTTGCTCCAGTGTCCACCAATAGTGTATACTTCCTACCACTAACTTCACCATCCACGTATACACTATCATCGCGACATTTCAGAGATGCTATTAGGATGAGAGGGTCTTTGTTTGTAGCAGTTCTCGGTAGCTTGCACGTACTGCGTACATGTCCCATTTCTCCACAATTCCAGCATCTCACAGCTTTC
The DNA here is from genome assembly GCA_910591675.1 of Galerucella calmariensis. Taxonomy (NCBI): domain Eukaryota; kingdom Metazoa; phylum Arthropoda; class Insecta; order Coleoptera; family Chrysomelidae; genus Galerucella; species Galerucella calmariensis. Next base: position 1,551 of record CAJUYG010007956.1, on the reverse strand, counting down.
GATTTTCCATTTGAGATGCTTTTCATCATGTTGACAATCTGGTCAAGCTTGTTTTCCACTTGTTCGTCTGCTACAGCCCTCACCTTGCTGTATACTCCGGAAGCCTGTGTAGCTGCTTCGTACTCCAAGGCTGCAGAGAGTACGTCAACCAGTGTCTTATGCCGAGCCAAGCGTAGAGTTCTCTGCATTTCATGGTCACGAACTCCGTCAATGAATGTCTGTACCCCTAAACATTCCATGACATTCTCCGGTGCCGATGGATAGGCAAACCGCACCAACCTCGCAATGTCTGCTTCGAATTCCTGCAGAGTTTCGTCGCGTTTTTGTTTGCGGTTTTTCAGCTGCGACTGGTACAGATGCTACAAGTGTTCCCGGCCATATATCATGTTCAATCGCTTTTTGAGTTGTTCAAAATCTTCGATCTCTTCCACTGGAATGGTCTGGAGGATATCCATGGCGTCTCCTGTAAGGGCAAGAGTTAAATTCAACGCTTTTTCTTTCTCACTCCAGTTGTTTGCCTTTGATGTCGCCTCGAATTGCTTAAGATAGTTCGGCCATGACGTTTTACCATCGAATGTTGGCAGTTTCACTCGGCTGTTAATATCGTTTTCCCTTTTCGGTTTCAACTCTACTTTCTCTGCCAGTTCGTCGTTGTTCGGGGCTTGCCTTGTTGTAATATCCGGGTGATGACTAGTCTTCCTTTCGATTTCTTTGATTTTTTGTTCCATTTCTTGCCCCATTATTTTAATCTTTTCTTCCACGGCAGAAATTTCATTTTTTATATCCGTCGAAATTTTATTTTCCATGTCCGACATTTTATTTTCCATGTCCGCCGAAAGTTTACTTTCCATGGACGATATTTCGTTTTTTATATCAGACATTTTGTTTTCCATCGAAGACATTTTATTTTCCATATCCGACGAAATTTTATTTTCCATGGATGAAATTTCGTTTTTTATATCCGTCGAAATTTTATTTTCCATGTCCGACATTTTGTTTTCCATCGAAGACATTTTCTTTACCATCGACGAAAATTCGTTTTTTATGGAAGAGGTTACAGAGGCGGACGCTTCGTCGGTGAATTCAAACGTTTCCGGATCCAATCCATTGTTAATCATAGCATTTTTCAGTCGTTCCACTAACGCTGACTTGGCCCCACTTGTGTCCAATTCGTAATCCTCCAACTCTCTTCGAAGCTCTGAAACTTTTAATTCACAAAGTTTCTTCGCCATCTTCCTGTATATTTATTTTTTAACCCCACATCTAACACCAATGTAACGTTTATTCTAATTTATATTTTCAATTAATTTATATTTACAGATTTGTATATAAATACGGTCCTTATTTAATAATTTATATGATACACTAAACACACACTAACTATAATTTATATGAGAGTCACTTAATAAACACTTTATCGAGGCGCGATTGCTTTCTTTCAGTATCAACACTAACTGACTAACTGACTCCGCTGCGATGCTCGTCGCCTATTTATACGTGAATCTATGGTGAATCTTCTGACACAGATTGCGAGGAACCATAACTTTAAAA
>CAJUYG010007955.1:0-10326 GCA_910591675.1 Galerucella calmariensis | reverse complement strand
ATCATAATTCCTGGCTACTGGGGGATTCTGGTTATCCACAGCAGCCCAGGTTGATGACTCCAGTGTTGAATGCTCCTGCAGGATCACCAGAAGAACGATATAACTTTCGACATGCATCAGCACTTAATTGTGTTGAACGTTGTTTTGGAGTATTAAAGGGACGGTTTCGTTGTATTTCAGATGAAAGAACTCTTAGATATGCTCCAACGAAAGCTGGAACTATTGTAGTAGCATGTGCCATTTTACATAACTTATGTATTTCTGGTAATTTAGAATTAATTGATGTTCCAAATATTGATAACATAGATTTTAATGTAGATGAAGTTGGACAGTACAATAATAATGATAATTATAATGGAGCTGAAGCTAGAAGGCAGCTTATACAAATGTATTTTAATTAATTGATAGAAATAATTGAGTTTGATTGTCAAATAAATGTATATTTTGTTTCAACATTATAACAACCTTACCTTGTATTTTATTACTTAGGATTTAATAAATTTATATTTTCTTGTTTCTTCTCTTACTTAACAGCCTTGCCTAATTTACTACTTACAATATAATAAGCAAAATTATGTTGATTGTATCTGTCATATTCACCAACATTTCGGTGGCTGTTTTCCTCCTCTGAAATGTCAACTGATTATTTAAAATGAAAGAACTTTGAAAACCTCTTTACTTTATTTAAAAACTAAGAAACAATAAATACTTATTTTAAAATATATGTACTTTGTAAATTGGCTCTCTCTAAATCATTTTTTTTTTAAGTAGAAATATCTTTCATGCTTTGAGCTATAACAGATATGTGACCATTCATCTTTTTTAGTTCTCGCATTAATTCTTCATGCATCTGTTGTAGCTGTAGGTTTTCTTTATTCCTTTCACTGCGTCTCCTGTTTTTTGGAGAGGAATTTTTCACCACAATATTTTCCTTTCCAATGGAGCTTGTTGTTGCCACATCTTTCTTATCCAAATTTGATTGAATTTGAGCTGTCGGAATAATGGATTGACTTGTGTCTATTGGTGAATTCTTTCTATATGTAGTGGACTTATCACCTACTATAAATATTTTATTGGCATTGCCCTTCACAGCCAGTGGCTGCGTAATTTCTAATTTGGAACTATTATGTCCATAAGGTGGGATTTCTATCTCATTTGTATACTCCAAAGTTACATCATGTAGCTGCTGTACATAATTGTGGTCCACTGGAAGATGCAGCTTTTTAGGGAGTGAATCCGCATCAATATCTTCCATCTAACATGTAAACACATTAAGCAGGTTTAATTGTATAACTAAATAAGTATTAATTTTAATATTACTTACAGACAACTTTCTTTTAGCAAATCCCCTTTCCACATTTCCTGGATTGCCTTGGAATGATGTTTTACCCATTAAACTTAGCAAGCGTTCTTCATAGCTTGTTAATATTATTGTGGTTGGGCTACCACCACCTGTTTTAACTCTGTAGGCATCAATCGACCCAGGGGGTCTATTCTCAAACAGTGACATTTTTTGTCGCATGCGAGATTTTACTTCTTTATATACATCCTTGATTGACAAAAGTATAATCTCGCATGCGACAACAAATGTCACTGTTTGAGAATAGACCCCCGGCTTTTACTTTTGTTTTGGATTTCCAGTCCGTTAAAGTCTATAATTTAAATTTTGCATCTTTTTAATTTTCATCTACATGCAATAAAAAAACACAAATATAAATAGCTGGGTACATACCTTTTTCCACCCTTCTACGGTTTTTTCTCCATAGCCCAAAGAATTTAAGCGAGTGGCTAATTGTTTCCACATCTCCAAGCTTTCATTTCGCCCGTTTATCCCATTAAATTTATTTGTTATTATGCCTGGATTTTTCTCAGAAAAATTCAAAATCACTTACCAGTGTTCCGTGTGTACCCTCATTTTAGATATACATAGAAAAAATAATTAAGTTCTTCACTTTATAAAATCTCTGGCAAATTGTTGAAACGTTCTCTATGGTTATAGGTTAGAAAATAAAAAAAATTGTTTACTAAAGCTGTTTGTTTGCGTCTTTGTTTTACGTATGGAATAGATCGCAATAGTAATATATTAACGAAAAGTGCCGATGTGTGTGCGGGTGTCGCTTTCAAGCGAGAATGAAAGTGATCTGTGACGGAAGGGGGTAGCGTCATGATACCTAATTCTTGCCAGAAAGCAAGAACTTATCGTTGCTAGGCAACGTGACGTCAGAAAAATAGAATTCTACTTGTCGTGATCTACCTACAGGTTTTTTATTGCTCCATGAGCAAGCCACATCAGTGACAGAAATATTCTTGTATCCAAAAATTGCTAGTGCAGCCATATGATGACACATGTACTGCCCTCTCGGACAGTAGCATGTACCATCTGTGATCTCTTTATCAGCATCCAGCATTAACTAAAAAAAAAAATTGTAAATAATAGTATAGTCTTTCTATTCTTAATGTAATGACCATGAAATAAAGCAATGTTGTCAGATATATTTTCTAAAATTGTTGGGCTCACTATACAAATGTTTCCCATTACTTCAGTAAACTGTTAGCTCGTGATGTTCTCAGAAAGCTAATTTGGAAATATTTAAAAACAATACATAATATAAATTTATTAGTAAGCATTAAAAAAAGTCGCTCGAAATTGCTGTAAAAATAGAAATTACTTAAAACAACTTTTTGTATGCCTACTATATTTAAGAAAATTTTGTATATCTGGCAACGCAGCACATCACAGCACAGGTGTTCCGAGATCATTCGAGCTAATACGATCATCAAGTTAAATTATTGTCTATAATATAATGGAGTAACGGGTCACTTACTAAGGCGGACCACTGTAATATGAAAAATTTAGCGCCGAGGGTGGCCTGCGATATTAGAGAGATATTAGTATTATGTCTCGATTCAGGGGCGTGTGTGAATTTTGTTTTAAAGAAATATTTAAAATAATAGTAATATCTAATTTCTTGGTCGAGTGAGTTAAGTGAATTGATATCAATATAATATTTATTTGTTCGTGGACTTGAGTGAATTGATATCAATATAATATTTATTATTTGTTCGTGTAGTTGAGTGAATTGTTATCAATATAATATTTGTTCATAGACGTTGGGGTGAGTTTTATGAATATAATTTAATTGTAATTAATTAAAATGGCATTTTGGAGACCATTTGAAACGACAGTCCAAGGTGATGCGCGGGAATCTAATAATTTGGCGCCACAAATAAATGCAAATGACTTAGCAATAAATGATGATGATAGGGCCGAATTTAAAAACAAAGATTTACATGTTCAGTGTCAACGCGTTGTTTTAAATATGTACGCGTGTTTGAAAAAAGAAAATTCTGTAATTTCTGATAATGCGGTTATCGCGAGAATTCACGAATTGACGAAAATCGGGTATACAACGATTTACAAAGTAATTAAACTAGGCACTGTTACGGATCATTCTTTAAAGCGAAAACGTTCAAATCAAAAACTGAGTAAGGTTGACAATGCTACGAAACATGTTATTAAACGGATTGTTTACGGGTTTTATAAGGACAATATGGTACCAACTCTAGAACTGATTCGCGATAAATTGCGGGATATTCCTGATTATAACTATCAATGTTTAGAAACACTGCGCGCGGTTTTAATAAATTGTGGATTTAAATATAAGAAGTTAGATAATCGCATGGTTATAATAAAATAAAGGTAAAATAGATATGTTTTATAACACAAACCTCATCCTTATAAAGACGATATCTCATACTACCATGGACAGTACCTCTTATAATCAATAACTGACCATCAAAAATCACACACAGTCACCGGTTTACTTTCGAAGAGACAGCAGCTAAATTAACGGTCACTGGTTCACACCGTTATCTGCAACTGTCTACGAAAATAGACTAGGCCAACTAACACGACGTAAACCTACGATAAGCGACCACTTAGAGACGGTTTCTTTTCAGAAACCTCTCTATTTAAGTACTTATACCTGTGAACAAATAGTGCAGAAGTCAGTGAATAGTGAAAATCTCCCGTCCTACCATGCGTCGTTCCCGACGCAAGAAAAAGGCCAGTGATGAGGAATTTCCTCAATTGCCATCCGAATCCCCTTCAACCTCAAAAAATTCAGAAAAATAAACATCAATCTCGAAGACGTCCAAATCCAAGCCACGCCCCCTGATGGAAACTCCTATCGATTTACCATCAGTAGTCGAATATCTCGACACGCCCCAATTTCGAGACTTGTTCTCCTCAACTCATTCAGTTAAAAACCTCTCAATCAAACAATTTGAGAATCTTCTCTCTACCACTAAAGAAGCAGTCCTCAACAAACTTTCCCAAAGCCCTTCTACTAGCTCCTACGCCCAAGTAGCCAAGACTTCTTCATCAAAATCGTCCCATTCTCAAAAAACATCTACATCATTCCAAACACTCAACCTACGAAACCTCCCTCCAAAATTCTGCTCTCAGAAGGAACTTTTCAACCTTCTGAACAGAAACGAAATTCTGAGAGGCCAAATCTCTTACCTCAAAGCGAACCCAAATCGCACAGCCCTCCTTAAAATTCCAAAGGACATCTGCTCCAAAGCTTTGGAGAAAAAAGTCCGCAACGAAGTCGTCTGTCTACCTATCTTCTCCCAAACTTCTGCCCCCAAAAAAGATCCTCCAGCAAAAAACAACCCTCCAAACCACTCTTTCGTCATCACCAGAGTTGACAAAATAATATACAATGAAGAAATCTTTGATCTTCTCAAAGATCTTCAAATTAACTTCCTCAAATGCTGGAGAATCATTTCCAAAGCCACCAACACTCCAACTACCCTAATCAGAGTCATCACAAACTCTGAATCCCAGCTACAACAAGCTCTGTCAAAAGACATCTTCCTCTACGGCCTAAACCATCGTTGCGAAATTTCCAACGCAAACCCACTTCCACCCGTCCCAATATATTGTACTCGATGTACAAAACTAGGCCATTCCACAACAGAATGTAAAGCTAAGCTTTACACCTGCCCTCACTGTGGTAGTCACGACCACAAATCCGATAAATGTGACAAACTCAACAAGCCTTCCTGTACCAACTGTGGCGGTGATCATCCCACATACCACCCTAAATGTCCAAAAAGACAAACTCCATCCTCAAAACCCGAGGAAACAGCCCCTATAACATTGCCAAAACCTCCAATGCCATTTGACTTCCCTTCGGAAGTCCAAAAAATTCTCGAGATAACCTGCGTTATCTTGATGAATGCAATCCCTTCCGCCCGTAGGATGGTAATCGAGACGCTTCGTCTCCTAATACCGTCCTACTATAACTACATCTGCTCTGTCCAAGGACAGGGCAACAAGGCATATTTCAATTTCTCGCCAATCTCCTAACCTTGAACTAATAATTTTTCCTTACAGCTAACACGCGCCGAAACAGCGGAACCTCTCCAAAAAAGTGTACCGAAAGTCGGGTGAAAAGTGCATAGAAAGCAACCACGGACACGACACCACGAGAAGTTCCAGGCTACGAGGCGCAAAAACACAAATAAACAACACACACTCGCCTAACAGCGAATGCTCCGAAAAAGTGTATAGAAAACCGGAAGAAAAGTGTACAGAAAGCAACCGGACACCAAGAAGGAGCAGTCGCCACTCACTCACACTTACTCCAGCAAAAACAAATGCACTTTTTAGTGTATTGATTCGGGTATTTTCAATACCTGAAACTCTACTTTGAAAATAATCCCACAATAAAAATTTTGTATGTGTATTTTTATTTCCCTTATTTCCTTCCACTCCGGGATGATGGGAGAAAAGGTATATGCTTTTTTCAAAGCATACCGATTCGAGTGCGCGATAGTGGAGTGAAGTGAAGTGTGTACAGGCAGGGCCGCGTTTTGGTCTAGGCACGGGAGGCACGTGCCTAAGGCCCGGTCCACAAGTATTATTTTATAGATCCCTTAAAAAAAAATTGAAACTATTTCGTTTAAAAGATATGCGCCTTTAGAAATATTTTATTGGTTGTTTTCTTTTGGGTTTTTTTTACAACCCTGCACCCTGAATATTTTATTTTTTGGAATGTTGGTCTAAAACCACCAAATGCACAATGTGCATTGCACATGTTTGCGGGAGTGTAACGAATCGATTCCTTTCTAAGAAAATTTTATTAGAAGGATGAGTTTTTTACCCCCTAGAGTTTAGGTAGATTTTAATATCTTCCTGTCCTGTAGGCGTAAAATAAATGGACGCATCCCAACTCGTGCCCACTAATCCCTTAAAGGTACAAGAGTAAAGGTCTCAATAATCTGTATACCTAACTCGTGCTCGATTGAAAAATTTACCTGTTCAAATTACCATCCCATCTATAGGAACAGGTATTATTGTTAAATTGGGTTTTCCTGAAGTACTTACTAGAAAGGATTTTGTTTCGGGTTTGATATTTATGAATGAGTTAGTTTTCTTTCGTAATTGGGAGGGTTAAGAGCAGCTCTATAAACATGTCGATTCGCGAAGTATCAAGTCAACGTGGGAAAATATTATTAATTGTAGAACAACACAAATTTAATCAAAGCAGCAAAAAGTTAACATCTGGAGAAATTAAGTGGGTGTGTGTGAATAGAAAGTGTAACGCATATTTTCGGACAATCGGTGATTCTGATGGTCGTGTAATAACAGAAAATAATAAAAACATTTTACATTAAATATAAGAAATTTTGTCCCGTTTCAATGTTTTTATTTTATTTGTCATATTAAGAATTTCCTCGTTTATTGACATCACATTTTGCACCCTCACATTACTTCAATTAACGAATTTTCTCTATTTTGTTCTTTTATAAAGGTCCCATACCTTTGACGCCGACATATCCGAAGCCCTTCCTGGACACCTGCTTCATCATGAACCTCTGCTGGATGTCCTTGTGCATATCAACAATTCTGTCTTGCGGAGTAATGACTATACCACAGAAAGTCTTTTTCTCTTTATCTCCGGTAATGCTCTTCTCAATTATTAATATACAGAGAATATTGTCTTGTGAGAAGACATATTACATTTACTCAAGTCACGAGATTTGCCTGTCTCAGAACTGCTCCTCCGGGAGCATTTCGATGATGAACTCAAGGCTAGGACAAGAAGCATGCCTTGTGGACAATAACGACATCATCCACCAGTATAAATTCTCTAATGCCCGTATGAAAAGAGAATATAAACCTCTCTACTTTGCCTGCGATTACTCCCTAGACGTAAAGACCCATTCAAGATGTTGGAGATCAGGAACTTGTACCGATTGGCTATGCACACCTGACAATCTTGATGACGAGGGATCTATAAAACCTTCTATCAATTCTACATTCCACTACCATACAGGTTGCATGAAGCAAGGGCTTTGTGGACCTTGGTGCTGGATAGACCAACAAGATAGATGTACATGGGCGATTGCAGAGGTTAATGAGGAAGTTTGCTATCTTGTATTGGGTCTATCATATCAAACATGGGAGATCGAAATCTCCTATAAGAGAGGGGGTATAGTAGAGACCTTTACCTTAACAGAGTCAAGGCCGGAGATACTCCAGGACATAGGACTCCTAGCCCAGGCTACGATATCGGACTTGTTACAATTGAACCATCACAACCTTATCGTGGTGGCAGATGGAATCGCAGTACCTATAGTTGCATCTCCATTAGATTCTCCTGTATCCGGATTAGTAGGGATTTATCAGAAATCTCTAGACGGGCAATCTAGAAAATTCCCTCTAGAGAGATTATTATCCTGTCAAGGCTCCGGGTGCATGGTGAGATGCAATCTCGAGGGGTCACCTATGAAGAGTATACGAGCTTTGACAAATTGGAAAGAACGTAAGGCATCCCAAAACATCTGGTTCAATCAACAATGCCTTAAAAGAGAGCTAGTACCAAATTATGTAAATATAAAATGCCATATGAAAACACCTCAAGCTCAAAAAGCAATAAAATGTGCTCAACGAGTCTGGCTTAAAGAAGAAAGTCGAAAATGGTTCAAAATAAGAGACTCCTTAGACTTCTATTTGAAAATTGTACATTCTGAACTCACATTCCAAATGCATCAAGTAGAATTCGATTGCTTAGAGGACAAGATCAGAGAAAGTGTCAGCAATATGAAATATATCAAAAATCACAAGAACAAAAACTGAAAAAACTTGAATACAAACAACATAACATTCAATCCTCGAAACATCATGAAAATGTAAGTACTTACATACCTACACACTTTGCACCACGATTTGAAAACCTTTCAGACACTAACTTCACAAATGATGAAATAAAATTTTTAAATAAAGGCTTAAAATACAGCATATCTCCAAAATTCACAAATCATATAAAACAAATTTTAGCTACAGATTCAGAAATAGCTTTAAAATCTCAGTCTAATAATTTTCTTTATGAGAAATTTAAAATTGCCGAACTTTTGAATAAAATCCCACCGTCAAAAATTAAACGTCAAACTAAAAATGACATTTCAGCATACATTCAATTAAGAAGAAAATAGTAGATAATAACCTTACAATAACAAAGTCCGACAAGGGAAACGCGACTGTCATTTTAGAGACTCGCGCGTACAAGTCAAAAGTTAATAATTTTCTTGAATCTTGTGATGCCAAAATTCTTAGGGCAGACCCAACAAAAAAGTTTTCTAATACAGTAAGAGAGATTGTTAATAATTCTAATTATGTTTTCAATGACTATGAAAAGAAATACTTAATAAATAAGAATCCACAATCTCCACAATTATATGGAACAATTAAGTTACACAAAGATTCGAAACCAATTAGACCTGTAGTTTCTTACATTAATACACCTAATAATAAGTTAGCTGAAAGACTAAATAATATACTCAATGACTATGGATGTATTTCTAAATACTCAATTCAAAATTCCATAGAACTAATCAAAAAATTGAAAACATACAACTTACAATAAAACTCTAAACTCATTTCATTTGATGTTACCAATATGTTCTCTAAAATTCCGCCAAAAGAGTGCATAACACTTGTAAGAAAGTTGCTAGAGGATAAAAACATCCATCCGGGAATAATATCAGACATACTTAATTTATTTGACGTTTGTATTAATCAGAACTATTTCACTTTTGATAGTAAGGTATATACCTATTCGAAATGAAGGTTTACCAATGGGAAGCCCTATATCACCAATTTTGGCAAACATTTTTATGGACAGTTTGGAAAGAAAGATCTTTGAATGTAATATTTCAAAAAATATTTTATTTTGGTATAGGTATGTAGATGACATATTAACGTGTTTTGTAGGTAGTGAACGACAATTGAATATGTTTTTCAATTATATTAATAATTTACACCCAAAAATTAAATTCACACTAGAAGTTGAAGAAAATAACTCAATTAATTTTCTTGATTTAAAAATTCAAAAAGTCAATAATGTACTGGACTTTTCAATTTACAGAAAACCAACACATACTGATGTGACTATACCATATGATTCCAACCACCCCATGTCACATAAACTAGCAGCATACAATTCGATGATTCATAGAGCATTTTCGGTTCCTATGAACAAATTTAATTTTGATAGAGAAATTAATACAATTAAACAAATAGCCACATCCAATGGTTATCCTTTACAATTAATAAATAAATTACTTAATAAAAAAGAGAAAAAGATGGCGTTACAACTAATATTTCCTAAACAAACTAAAGAAGTAACAAATTACAAAACCATCACTTATGCTGGTAATATTTCCAATAATATTTCAAAGATAATATCTTCAGCAACAAATACAACAATTTCTTTTAAAACAGAAAACAATGTAGGTAGAAATTTGCTAAATGTAAAAACAAAAATAACCCCATTAAGAAAATCTGGGATATACAAACTTAAATGTCCGGATTGTAATGCTGTCTATCTTGGTCAAACCAGTCGTAATTTTGAAATTAGGTACAGTGAACACTTACGAGCATACAGATTAAAACAACCAGATAAATCACATTATGCAAAACACCTACTTGACACTAAACATTCAGTAACACCTAACACAGAACCAGAAATACTACATGTTTGTGATAGGAAGCAAGAACTGGACTTCCTTGAAGAATTAGAAATTAGAAGACACTTAACAGACCCACAATATGAAGTCCTCAATGAACAGCTGAATCTAGGAAGTTCTCCATTATTAAACTGTCTTCTTAAGTAATAATTGTAAAGATCAGCAGATATAGTTTTCCTGGTTTCCTATATCATTGCACAGTTATACTGATCTTAAATGGGACAAAGATATCCAGAATTTGTTTACAATCCATGGCCTACGTAATGGACATTACATACCACTTGT
>CAJUYG010007954.1:0-10330 GCA_910591675.1 Galerucella calmariensis | reverse complement strand
AATAACTGCCCTGGGTCTACAAGGCCTGTAGAGCATATATATATATAATACTTAATTATATATGTTTATTGTTATTGTTCATTGCACATACAAGTGCCTATGCACTTAGGTGCAACACACTTAGTTTATAAGTTCTGTAATGCCTTATTAATGTAGCTGATTTATGACAATATTTACTAAATATTGTATTTAAGGTCAATAAACTAAACTAAAAAATAGTAAATGAAACAGAGGCGTCACAAATATCTTTGACTTTATGGGCGATTTAAAATGAGATAAATTCTACAACTAGTCAAATTTTCTTTGCTGAATTTTGCTTCGAAAAGCATTGCTCTTCAGTGTGTCCTTTTTCTGACAAAATGTCCTGGTTGCTTGCATTTATAACAAGTTAACTTGTTAGTTGTCGGCTTTGATTGTCTATGTTTTTCGAATCGTCTCGGTCCATGTTTCATGTAGCCAAAATGATCTACTTTCGATGTTGACGGTAGGCTATTTACAGAGCTTAAATATACAAATAACGCATCCAACGTCTCATGGTTTCCTGCCGAAGCTCCAGTCTTGATAACAATGTCATTAATTCCTCCAATGACACAAGAGATAGCGTCAGTACCAAATAATCTGCATCTATTGAGTAACGCCATATTCTCATAAAAATATTTAGTATAGCTTTCTTCAGGTCAACATTGTAATCTTGTCTAGCAGGAAAAGCTAGCTGTAGTTTTTCCTTCCATTGTTCCCAAGAAAATTTTAAAGTCGGTAAACTTTTATACCACACATCAGCCAAACCCTTTAATTTTGTGGTTGCAAAATAAATAGTGGCTTCTTCTGTCCCTTAAATATTTCACGCATTTCGTCGATTCTCTGATACCACTGTAGTATGGTATGACTTGTTGTCAGGGTCAAAATCAGGTATTAAGTCCCCTTTGGCGGAAGGTACAGTCGAAAGCTTTCTTTTTTCCAATAGCGCTGACATAACGGTGGTCAAGCGTTCTATGGGGTGTTATCCGTTGTTATTGTTAAACTTGAAGTATTACTTCTCTGACAAGAAGATAATGGCTCGTCCGATTCGGCGATTTCATTTTCGATCGGAATTGGTCTTTTACGGCGGGGAAAACGAGAACTCATTTTTTTATTCTGCGTAATTGAGAAACAAAACAAAATACTAGAAAAATATCAATAAAAGTGTGTGTATGTATGTCACCTAGTCACAAGCACGATTCAGACAGATCACATTTTTTTATAAAGACTATAGTCATTGAATGATTTTTGTTTGCTATGAAATATTTTTATTTACTTCTTCCAAAATGTACATATTCACACTTGCTCAATCACCAATACTAAGATACGATTAGGTTGTTTATTTTGTTAGTTTGGTTTTATTAGAGGACCTTGTTTTCTAATTATTCATCATCACTCTCATTGCTAGCTAGCGTTTTTAAATGCAGACCGAATATATACATTTTGGTTGATTTGTTTTTAAAAGGTAACTTTCCTTTTGGTAATCCCACTTCTGAAAAATTATTTCTTCAAAAAATAAATGAGAACATGAAATACAAAAATTTGTTGAAATCCTGAAACATTTTGCAGATTTTTTAAATTAAATAATACTTTTAGATTGCTGGTAAACAAGCAGCTTTGGGAGGTGTAGCAGAATTTTATCAAAGTTTGGTGTGCAAAGCAAATAAACGTATCGGAGAAGAAATATCTAGACTAAGGGTAAGTAAGTTGATAATTTCAGTAACACAAACATTTTTCTGATTAAAACTATGAAAGCATTTTAATTTTTCTTCTTGCCTGTTAATTAATATCGCTAATTTTGAATGTTATTTTATTAGAGAGCAAATGAACTATTCAAGGCTGCCCAAACTAGGTCAGGTCGTACACTATTCAGTGAATTAGGTTCAAGAGTTGAAAGGAATCTGAATGAAGCTATGAAAGATAATGATTTCATTTACCATGAAATCATTCCAGATGTTAAATCCTTGGAGCCAATCGGTAAATTTAATTCATTAACTCTGTACATTAGCCCATTAATTTCAATCCAACATTAATTTGTAGGAAAAGCACAACCTGCTAAAGTGCTACAAGTTGCTCATCCAATGAGCCAAAACTTCAATGATCTGTTCTCAGAATTAGTACCAGTGGCAGTGCACCAGGCTTTAGCATCTTACGATATTCGAAAAACTGAAATTGTTAATACAGAAATCACTAAACTGAGAGAAGCTACACAGATGTTGAATGGACTTTTGGCAAGTTTAAATTTACCAGCTGCTATTGAAGTTACAGGAGATGGCGATGAAGTACCTCCGTCAATATTGGAAAAATCAAATGGTGTAATTTCTTTAGGTGAGTGCTGACTTCAATTATATATTTTGTATCCGTTTTCTTTCCAATGATCCTTTACCTTGAGTGGTTCATATTTATTGTGGTCCTCTGAATCTAGATTACATTCTCCAGCCCGACACTTTTTAAGTAGCCAATCAGCTTATTAGGTCTGACATTAAGTTTGGCATTTGTCCTCTAATGAATTATTTTGCCTCTCTATGTCCTGGTGAGATTACTCACCAATCTAGAGACTTCTGTGCCACCCACTTTCTTGTAGATATATTAATTGGGTTCTGGTATGATAAATGGCATTGTTGAGTCGTGTCTGGCCAATTCATTGCCCTGATGACACTGGTATCCAGGCTACAAAAAACCTTGCAATGGTCTCCAAGTGTGTTTAAGGCGCTTATGCAATCCCATACTAGCTTAGAACTCACTTCTATAAAATCAAGTGCCTTCAGTGCAGCTTGGCTGTCTGTGAAGATGGCAACTGTACATTATCTCCTTTCCTGCCTTTTAATTTCTTCAGCACAGTGGTGAATCGCTGTCATTTTCACTTGGATAAATGTGATGTCCTTAGATAGGCTTATTGGTATAGCTATCCTTTTTTTTAAACTTACTTCTATCTGGGTTTCACTATCTGGTGGAGTTAATGGTTTGGTTACTTAGACACATATCTAAATTCAGTCATTAAATTTGGATGGTTTGGTATCTTTTGAGTATTCTTGGACTCCTGGAACTTTGGAATGTACAATTGGCTGTTATTTGACAATGAACAAAATAATCATTTATTTTGTCAGCGGAAAGGTGACTTTAAGTTGTCAACCCAAAAATTCGGAAATTGTCAACCACTGGAGAAGGGAGATTTTAGTACGAATTTGTAACATTAAGACATTTGCAAATATGCATAAAATGTATATACTCACTGATACTTTATAAAATTCCAGACGTTTTCATTGTTAATTATGTTTTTAGGTGGCACAAATGAATTACAAAGAATGATAACAGAACTTCCTGAACTCCTTAAAAGAAACCAGGATATTTTGGACGAAACAGATAGAATGTTGACGGAAGAAAAATCTTCAGATGATGCACTCAGAGCACAATTCAAAGAAAGATGGACTAGAACTCCATCTGACAATCTTACTGAAATGTTCAAATCCAATTCAGCTAAATACCGACAAATCTTAAACAATGCAGTTCTAGCAGATAAAACTGTGAGAGATAAATTTGATACTCACAAGCAAGGTAAGAAAATTATACTGACGTTTTTGGAGTGAAACTTTTACGGGAATTCGGAGTCGATGAGAATTGGGAGTTTAATTTTAAGAAAGTGTCACATTCAGGCACATTTCATTAGATGAAAGAAAATATAACATAGAGGAAAGCTACATATTCTGCTGGTCTTGTTTGCTAGGGCATCACATGTTACCTTCCTCGGTTGGGATATGTCAATCCTATTTGGAAAGGCAAATCAAATATACTTGAACATGCCGTCGGTAACAATAAAATTCAATGCAAAAAACACAATAATCTTTACTAAAATATTTGAATACATGACACCGTGCCAAGGTTTTAATTTCCACGGCACAATAATTATCAAAATAAATAATAATTTTGTATTCTTGGACCAAAAAATGAAAAAATGAAAAATGCGAATTATGTGATGAAATTTGGTATGTGGGGTTAACATAATATTCTAAACAACTTTTTTCAATAATATTTTTCGATATCTCTAACGCGAAGCAAAATATCGAGAAGCGGTCCTGTTTGTGAAATCGTAGTAGGTTGAAGTTCAGATTTCAGTTGACTATTTCAAGAAATGTGGCACATCAACCTGTATGACTCTACAAAAATCCGAATCTGTAATTCTTCAAACAGCGAAAATATGGGAGTGTCTTCATCTTAAATGCGACACACTGTATTGTATATATAGATATATATATATATATATATATATTTACGACTGGCTATCAAAGTGAGGACACGACTTTCAGCATACAAAGTGAGGACACCATGAAGGAGTGGATTGAGAACATTAGGGACAGATATGTAATATAATTCGAAAATTAGGTAAATGGTGAACGATAATATACTCGTGAATTTTCATATGGAAAAAAGTTTTAAAATTTGTGTATATTCGACAATCTGAGGACCAACCATTTATATATCAAAACGAGCACCGTATAATTATTCACCACCATATCCACAAAGTGAGGACCATCTAACATGAAAAACGATATATAACGCACCAAGTGAGGACTATACAATGTTGCCATATTTGAACATATTATAAGACTATTGTATCGAAGGAAAGAAAAAGATTAGAAAAAGAAAGACATATATGTGACCGAATTCTGCTTACACTGTTTTAAATATATTTGAGTTAATATCAAGGTTGGCGACAATAAATTGAAGACCTAGATGAGGATGATTCTGATACTATTTTTAATGATAGAATTAACGTAGAAACCAAATATCTTAATTTGTGTGCACTAATTAAAAGAAATTTACAAAATCCTATTGGAACAAATTCTAGCTCGAGCTCTAGCTCTCCTGTGCCGTCACAGGCTCCAAATAATTATGTTAAGGTTCCAGAGCTGTCCATTTCAGTTTTTAATGGAAAATTTTCCGATTGGAGTGGTTTTTACGATTTATTTTCTGCCCTGATTATCGATAACACACAATTATCTGATATACAAAAGTTTATTTATCTGAAATCCTCCCTGGGTGAGCCTCTTAAATTGGTGGAAAATTTACCTTTAACGAACGATAACTTCAATATAGCTTTAAACACTTTGAAAAATAGGTATGAAAATAAATTATTTGTTATCAATGCCCACATTAAGACACTGGTGGAAATTCCGTCTATAAATAGGTGTACGGGAATTAACTTACGTGAATTCATTACAACAATAAATCAACATATGGAAGCTTTAAAAAAGTTGAGTGTCCCAATTGAGGCATGGGATTTGATTTTAATCTACTTATTAACTCAAAAGTTAGATTTCCAAATTAAACAAGCATTTGAATTTGACATACAAAATCCACGCTTCAAGGTGAGCTTATATGCAATAATGTTGCTATTGTAAGGGTACTAATCACCAGGTGGGTGAATGTTTTAAATTTAAATCGATGTCGGTTGATCAACGACGGCAATTTGTGAATACAACTAAATTGTGTTATAAGTGTTTTTTACCTCATTTTGTTCAAAACTGTACTAAATCAGGGTGTTTCATTTGTAAGGGTAGTCACAACACATTATTGCTCGTTCAGAAAGGGCAATATGGTGATCAGGGTCATAGCAGCAGAGGAAATGTTGCTATTGTTAATAGCTTTCGCGATAATGTTCCATCTAATATTAGTGGAAACTTTTGGGAACGTCATGCACCTCAGGATAAGGCAACTGCAGGAGGTATTTTTGACCAAACAGTTGAGGAAAATAAAACTCTTTTAAATAATTCAATTCAATCGTTGTCTGCAATGGCACAAGGAAGGTCTAACTATGTTATGTTAGCTACAACACAGGTGTTTTTGTTGGATAGGAACGGAAAATCCGTTATAGCGTTATAGCCGGTGTTACAAAACACACTTTTTGGTTTGGTTATTGCGGGCAATATATCTGAGGAATTTATTGGGTACTTAAGTGCAAATAATAATTATGATCGTAATAATGTTTCTTTGTCGACAAGTTCGTCGGAGATCAATAAAATGATGGAAAAGTTTTGGGAATCTGAAGAAGTCAGTTGTAATAACATTATAAATTCTGAAGATGAACTTGCAGAAAATATTTTTAATAATACCACAAAGATTTTAGAAAATGGGTCTTTTCGGGTAAATATGTTACTAAAATCAGTTAACGAATATGAGAAATTGGGTGATTCCTTTACGTTAGCTAAAAGGAGATTTCTAAGTTTAGAAAAACGATTCGTAAAGGATAATAATTTATTTTTAAATTATAAAGGGTTTATTGATGAATACGTGGCACTGGGTCAAGCAAAATATGTCCTTTTGGGGGTCCATTCTCTATTAAAAATTCAAGGGCAAGGCGGGCATCATGTATAAAGGCATATATTGTATTTTTTATTTGCATGGTTACTAAATGTATTCATTTAGAGTTAGTGACAAGTTATCATGTGAAGCATTCTTGTTAACATTTAAGCGTTTTATTGCACGAAGAGGTAACCCAAAAATAATTTATAGCGACAACGCGACAAATTTCTTAGGCGCTAGAAATCAGCTACACGAGCTATATGTATTCTTTAAAAATAAAGGAAATGAAAATAATATTGTGGACTTTTTTGTAAATAAGGGTACACAATGGAAATTTATTCCACCTCGATCGCCACATTGGGGGGAATTTGGGAAGCGGCGGTTAAAAGCGCAAAATTTCATATTCTACGAGTGATTGGGAAAACCAAAACTCACATTCGAGGAATTTAGTACAGTGTTGGCACAAATTGGGGCGATACTAAACTCACGGCCCCTGTGTCCACTCTCAAATGATCCTGGAGATTTGTTGTGCTTAACTCCTGGGCATTTTTCAATAGGGGAAAGTCTGGATGCGTATTTAGAAAAGGATACAACTACTGTTCCGTAAAACCGGCTTTCAATATGGCAAAAATGCACAAAAATCCAACAACATTTTTGGAAACGGTGGACGGTGGAGTATTTAAATCAATTACAAAACCGACCAAAATGGCTGAGAACTACGGAAAATTTAAAATTAGATCAACTTATATTGTTAAAGGAGGACAATATTCCTCCTCTAAGATGGCCTTAAGGTAGAATAATTGAAATTTTTCCGGGGGCTGATGGTAGGGTTAGGCTTATTAAAATAAAACAGAGACTGGAATTTTCACCAGGCCTATTAGGAAGGTCTGCCCCTTACCTATTGAGAAATAAACGATGCTGTAGATATTAGATATATTATTTATATTGTTAAACTTAGGAACTTTATTATATTATAACGACACAGTATAGATATTATTGCTCGTATTATTGTTTATTGAGGGGTATTTCATAGTTCATTTTAGTAGGTAAGATTAATAAACAATCTCAATGGTACACGTCGAATGGGCTTGTACTTTCCATTTGACACGCTACATTAGGTATTATCTTGTATTGTTACAAAAAATGGAAGTATGAGAGCGTAAGGGTCTTTATTGTGTTTAAATTTTTTTTCTCTAGAATTTGACCTGTTTATAACAAAGGGCTGGACATAAAAGGGTAGTTTATTTAACACTTGTGTTTAAAATACTCAGTTATCTTTTCTTTTAACAGTTATTTCTAGTAAAAAGATTCAAAATCAAATGATTTGAATAGAAAAAACTATTCAAATTATAAGAAAAATTTGAATCTCATTGAAAGTGTCCTGGTCAGGATAAATTCGAAAATTTATCGTTATAACTGAACAAGACAATTTTCGAAGATTTTGTTATCATTTAGCCAATTCTTTGCAAAAACTTCCGTTTCACTGTTCACAGCTTCGCACTGGTTCACAATCTCAAATATGACTTTTTTTCGAAAGATTCAGGAGCTATTACGATACCTTACCGGCATTTACCTGACTGGTCAGACATTCTTTCCGTCGTCGTTTCTACGGCGGAAAGCTAGAAATTTAGATTATAGGTGAGAACATTATTTCACATTACTTTATAAAACGATTGCTATCAGTACAAATGTTGAATTGCATTCAAGATAATGTTTTGTAAGTTGATATCAAATATTCAATAAACTTTTCAAACCCAACAGTTGTTATTATACGGAGGAGGGCTGCTTAGGAATCTCGCAACAAGGTATAATCTTTGAAATGGATAATGATATGAAATTGTGAGTCGATTGATAAAACTCAATTATGCATATTTCAAAGCCCAAAATGGTTTTGACGTGAGCGCTTGGCGTACCGCCGGTACCTGGAATTTTTTCAGATAACCAATGTCGAGTGATGATTCACAAAAAGCCTATTTTTTCCTGTGTCTTATGAAATATCAGTTTTATTTTTTTTAATAAATTGTACTGTACTGATTATTTGATCTTGGTAGATTCTTGAAAAAAAAAACAATAGTAGGCATTGAAAACTTCAACCACATCATTATTTATGTGGAAATTGTCAAAACTATTACTAATTTCAAATTAACACAAATAAATTGAGAGGTACATATTATTCGACGTAGCAAGTCTTGCGTTAGTGTGGAGTGAGTTCAGTTTATTGTTCTTTTTCAATTATTTTTTAAAAGAAAAAGAAATAAGCAATTATGTGATACTTAGGTTGCCTTTTGGAAAAATCGAGATGTCGGCAGCATGCTGAACGCTGACGGCAAAAACATTTGACATTTGCTCCAAAATATGCTTGATGAAGTCCCATTCATTGTGCTAAAATTTCATATCTTTCCCTTTATCCTTTTCAACGATAATCTCTTAAAGCCAGACTTTTTAGCAGCCCTGTATAAAACCATTAATCTTACAACTGACGTTAAAATCGGATTGATCAAATTTTGTACTAGGCTACTCTCGTATTGTTTTACAGATCAAATTCATCAAACATGTCTAAAGTACTAACAGTAATGGCGATACTCTCTCAATATAATTAATAGCAACTAACAAGCAATTTTCGGACTTTGTTCAGAAGCGTTTATGAAAATAATTCATTTTTAAGGTAGTGAGACAAACAACTTCTGTCATTCAATGAAAAAACATTTAGAACGTGAGAGGATATTATTTTGATGGAAATTATGTATACAGCACACAAAGCTAGGACCAGCCTTGTTGTCAGATCTCTGGTCCTCACTTGGTGCGCTGGACGCCATACCATGAAGCTCAGAATATACACGGTCGAAATATATACTCAACGAAAAGCGCCGACTGTGACGAAATTTAGAATCACAGTATACGTGATTTGACGTTAAGCCTACAAAATGAGGTCAATTTTTTTTTCATCGTTAAAGTGATTTAACTTGGTAGAGATTGATATTTGTGAAGATTGAAGGCATGAACAAAGTGAGGACCGTATATTGGTCCTCACTTTGTCGCGGTCCTCACTTCTTCCGCAATTTTCCTGTAGCCGGGCCTCACTTGGTACTATAGACGTAAATATATATATATATATATATATATATATATATATATATATATTAACCCTCCAATTTATATGCCTTTACCATATATAAAAACAGTCACCCCTAAACTTTCAGGAATCTTTAAGAAACATAATATCAAAATTGCAAACAAACAACACCTTACAATCAAATCAATTTTCAGTAAAATCAAAGATAAAACACCGATGAATAAATTAACTAACATAGTTTATGAAATTCCTTGCTTGAACTGTGATAAAAAATACATTGGTCACACTAAAAGGACATTAACCAATCGAATTTCCTCTCATAAAAGCGATAGTAAATTGTATCCTGATAGATGTGCCCTCGCTGAGCACGCATTTTATGAAGGCCATTCAATTGATTATCAATCAGCCAAAGTATTAATCACTGAAAATAATTATAAAAAACGTCTATTTTTGGAAACCGCATTTATTTCACAAGAAAATAATTGCATTAATAAAAAAACTGACCTGAATAACCTCAGTGTTATGTATGCCTATCTATTAGATTTTGAAAAACAATCTTTGCAAAATTTAAATTCCAATCAAAATTAACTTCATTCAAATAGACCTTAATATCAGAAATAAAAATTGAAACATTTTTTGTTGAATGTCATATTGTTTTTTGAGTTTTTTGAGTTTAATTTATAATGCACTTTTGTGTCAATTTTTTTATATATTTTACAATTATACCGACATTCTCACTTAAATAACGTGAGTAAATGTATACATTAATTTATTTTATAATTTGACCATATATCTTAATAATTTTTAGTCCTTGAAAATGAATATGTTATATTCGAAAGCTCGGAATATATTTTAAAAAGAGTACTCTCTGGTATTTCCTTGCCACATCCCAACATAAATCGTCTCCGTTACTTAGTTGGCAAATATTTCTAATAATTT
>CAJUYG010007950.1:0-10333 GCA_910591675.1 Galerucella calmariensis | reverse complement strand
TTGTTGTCCTCAGCCCTGGGGATGATGAACGTTACCGGAACAGATAACACCTTACCCTCTGGGGACACTATTCAATAACGAACTCTAGTGAAGTGGATTTATGAAAAATTAAGGAAAATCTAAGATTCCTCTAAACTATGATTTATCATCAGTTGATATTTGCTTTCGATTATATATGTGTCTTTTGAGTGTGCAAATGAAAATTTTACAGCCTTAATAGTTCTAACATTATCAATAATGTAGATTTAATAAAAATTTTAGAGTAGGTAATTGGTTTTTATTGAAATTGAATATTTCCTATCACAAGAATAGAATTTCTCTTCACATATGGCGTTTGACGTTTCAAATACTGAGCCATTCATAATCTCACTTGGTATTCATAATGTCTCATAGAGGTCGCTCTGTTTCAATTTTGTAACTTCCCTTGGTCTGTTGAATAGTCCAGTAAATAAGGGTATCAACCTTGAGAATAGGTCGGGCCGGTGTCATTTTTTTTTTAATTTGTAGGTATTGATGTGTACATTAACCTCTCAAAATCTCATATATGGCGGAATGACCGCAAGACCCTGAAAATCGCCCTGAAGAGCCCAAAAATCCATTTTCCCAACTATTTTGGTCCATATCTCCCAAAATATGGCACCTAGAGATTTCGGATTTGGACAGAAATGAAGATCAGATCAATGCCTACAAAAATGGTCCCTATGGTTTTCGTCGTCAATTTGGTGGTTTTCGAGATAACGGGCCACAAACGCGCGCCGTATTTTTTACATCTGACCTGGATCTCGGGAGGCGCTCTCAGCTCCTTAATTTCTGAGCGGATGGACAATTTTTCTAATTACTCGGGAAAAAATGCATATTTTTTTATGATTCAAAGTTCATTTGAAAGGAGAAATCTGCATCTATAATATCTTGTCACTGGTTTTTTTTGGGCCCCCAGAATTTTGGGAATTCCCGCCAAAGCAAAATTTTGGTCGATATTTTGACCCCCCCTATGAATCTAGTTGTATTTTGTCTATAAAAAGTATTTTGACCGAATCCTTCCGAATAATGGGACTTTGAAGGGTTTCGAAGGCTCGTCCTCCTCTCCATTTATAATGCAGCACAGGAAATACGGACTCTCAGGGACCTCAGATTCCAGACTTTTGGTCGATTAACCAACAATAAATCTCCATTCAAACTTGCAGGCTTGCCTCCCACCGACGAAGCTGCAAGGCAGCACCTATATCGCACGTATTTACAAGTGCAGCATTGGCTCGCGAACGAACTACCGCCAGAAGAATGGGGATGGAAGCATATAGGGGGTGCATTATTGCCGGTACAGACGACGAATGAGCCGGCACATCCGGACTTGTTGAAAATGATCTCTTGTCGGTGTAAAATGGACTGTACAACGCTATGTTCATGTAAGAGAGCAGGACTGAAGTGCTCGATTATCTGTGGTTCATGTCATTAAGGCCCGTGTTCTAATTACAAGGATGAGGATGAAGATGTGATTGTATCAGCTGATCAAGCAGAGGGAGGGGCAGAAATTGGTGGAGGTGAAGATAGAGAGCTAGAGGAGCAAGAGGAAGAAACAGAAGGCATGGATGGAGAGGGGGTTGATGATGTCAGCCAGCAACATCCATGTGTTGGAATGGTGATGGATAGATGTCTAATTGTTCATGTATGTTCCAATTCTCATATACTTTCAAAAATAAATCTTATTTTTCAAAAACTTTTTTGCCGAATTATTGAAAATGACTTGCCAAAAATTGGCAGACCTCTAGGCTACATTGCCGAAGACCTAAGAGCTCCAAGGATCAGGCCGAGAGTACAAAACAGCGTTCTCAACTCCAAAAATTTTCAGGAAACAGATAGTTATTGGGGGCACCTTCATTGCCGGGATAATTACGTGAGGAGGGAGAAAACTAGTGGCGCCATCTACGATTGACCCTCGAAGTTCAAAAAATCAAGATACGTGTATATCCAATCCCCTTGGCTCACACATTGGCTGAGAAAATGCCGTATTTTTATTTTCCAAGCATGCTAATTTTCGCGCCCCCTTTTTTGCAATAAATATTGGGTTAGCGAAAAAAACCATAGGGACCATTTTTGTAGGTATTGAACTGCTCGTCATCTCTATCAAAACCGCAAATCTCTAAGTGCCATATTTTGGAAGATATCGGCCAAAAACGTTTTTGGGCTCCGAGGGCCATTTTCCGGGCCTTGCGGGCATTTCTCCATATATAAGATTTTGAGAGGTGAATGTAGCCATCAATACCTGCAAATTAAAAAAAATGGCATCGGCCCGACCTATTTTCAAGGTTTGGCCTTGTTCTGGACTACCGTTACTGGACTATGAAAGAATGTTTTAGATACTGAGCCATTCATAACCTCACTTGCTATTCATAATGTCTCATAGAGGGCGCCTTTTCAATACCCCTTGTATATATGCAAAACTTATCTCTTCTTTGAGCATTGTCGACTTCCCTGTATATTGATATTCATAATGTCTCATAGAGGTTGCCTTTTCAATACCCCTTGTATATATGCAAAACTTATCTCTTCTTTGAGCATTGTCGACTTCCCTGTATATTGATATTCATAATGTCTCATAGATGATGCCTTTTCAATACCCCTTGTATATATGCAAAACGTATCTCTTCTTTAGTCATTGTCGACTTCTCTGTATACTAGATGTTAAGGCCTTTTAAACGAACCGTCGTTTGCTATGATCGGTTAACATATAGAGGGGTGCTGCGTGGAGGGTGAACGGGGGTAGTTGGAATTTTTGGAACTTTAGTTCTTTACGTCAGGTTATGTTTGAGCGACCAGGGGTCGCGACGCAAAAGATCTGACCGTTACGCGTTACGTTACGCTACGTTATGTTACGTTGCTTCGTTATGTGCCTTGCTTTCGTTCTTGTGTTCTCTCCTCAGTCTCTCTCTCGTTTACGAAGCAGCGATTCATATGCTCCGGCCGGGATTCGAACCCAGGCCACCCGCGTGGAATGCGAGCATTCTACCACTGAACCACCGATGCTATATTAAAATTCTATGCAAAGCTGGTATTCGCAGATCTGATGAACTACTTGAATTTGTTCGGATAAATTTTTACTATTACTTCCATTATTTTTTTTTCGAGATTAAGGGGTCTAGCACATTTACTTTTCGAAATACAGGGTGTTGAAATTTCGAAAACTTGAATGTTTTAATTCGATAATTTTAAAATGGATGGATAAATTGATTTGACATTTGGCAGGTTGTTTTTGAATGTAAAAGGGCATATTTTGAAAGAAATAGTAGTTTGTGCAACTAGTGTGGATATGATGGACATATCGCACGAGGACGAAGTTTGAGCACGACGCCGTAGGCGTTTAAGTGCGATATGTACAATCCACACGAGTCGAGCAGCATATTTTTTCTACGACCCACTTAAGAAAAAATCTAGAAAATAAAAATTTCTATAAACTGTTATATAACTTCAAATTAAAAATTTAACAATTCAATTTTATGTTTCCACTAACTTTTTTGTGGTAAACGTACAGTTCTTGAATGTCCAATTTGTATAATGCTACGGTTTCCTTTTTTAAATATACGATGATGTTATAAGTGGATGTTGCTAGTCGGACTCATGAAGGGTACCGTACCATTATCTATGATAATGAATATTCTGCTAAATATTTCAAACGTCTACCTGTTGTCGTTATTAATATCAAGCAGAATAATTATTAAAAAATAAAATTAACAATAAAAAAAAACATCTTCACGGGGAATCGAACCCGGGTTTACTGCGTGAGAGTCTGGTTTGCTTACTACTAGGCCACCGAGGCTTTGCAAATTGTTTATCTATAACGTCAAATGTATTACATACTTTTTGCTTAAAAGGAACTAAAGTTCCTACCGTGTGTAACGCGACACGTTCTACCTTTTTCATGTATGGACGTTAAGGCCTTTTAAACAAGCCGTCGTTTGCTATGATTGGTTAACATATAGAGGGGTGCTGCGTGGAGGGTGAACGGGGGTAGTTGGAATTTTTCTATTATTTTTTCGAATGCACTAGACATTAAGGCCTTTTGAACGAGCCGACGTTTAGTGACGTTTGACATGAATTCTTTGAGACATACCCCCGAACACGGATAAAAAATGGCAGATGAAGCTACCTTCCTACCGCACCTTCCACCCGCTAGATGTCTCCGGCCGACTTAATCTCGGAATAAAAATGGCGGAATGGTCGACCAATAGCAGCCTCCTAACACGTGACACTAAGCGCATGCGATTTATCCTTTAGCGTAAATTTTCCAACATTTTCGGACCTTAGATTTTCTTATGGAGATTCCCATGTTAAAATCGCGAAAATGGTTCTAAAGCCCCATAGCTCCTTTACTGAGTTGGATATGCAAACAGAACAAGATGTAACAGCTGAATTAACTAATCACAATATTAAAAATAATAGCAAGCGATTGCAAACATTAATTGATACCTTTGCTCAATTTATCAATCCATTTGACGCTAAAGTACCTCAAAATCTGTTAATAAATATTTCATCTGGTAAAGCAGCCTCAGAACATGTTGAACAATTCCTACTTAACATTGAAAGAAATGGTGAGATTGAACGTAAAAAATTTATCGCAGAATATGATCAAGATGGTAGTAGGTTTGAGAGAAGCATTAAAAAAACAACGATGAACAACTTTTCTGTAGATTATGAGAAAAAAAAGTAACGAAAGTCGGTGGAAAATTGCAGGAATTACGAATTCAGAGGGATGTATTTGGGCGTATAATCGGTATATCGATTGATCACAAAGTCGATATAGCCAAAATATTTTCGTATCCCATAACTCCAGTTCCATTGTCAATGTGCCATCTTGATGGTGGCATTTGTAAGACTCAAAAATCAATTTTAATGAAATGTTTAGAAAATGGTGTTGAACATGATCCACCATCTCACATAGATATTATACTAATTGATGGATTTTACTTACTTCATAGTATGAAAAATGTCCCTAAAACATTTGGGAGTATCTCCAAAAAAATGTTACAAATGGTCACACAATTACCAGCATCAAGATTCGATGTCATTTTTGATCAGCATTTTTCGCCTTCTATAAAAGATTACGAAAGATCACTTCGAAATGAATCGACACAACTTGAGTTTAGCATCAGTGGACCTGATCAAGTTGGACCGTCTGATTTCGCGAAAGAATTGAAAAATATACGCTTCAAAGAGGCTCTCATTGACTTCTTTATACGCCACTGGTCTACAGACGAGATAGTACCATTTATTGGCAACAAAAACATTGTTGTTAATTTCAAGAATTGTCACTCTTTTTCCGTCATAAATAATGCAGTAGTATCTTCTATTGATGAAAATTTAAGTTGCCCTGAACATGAGGAAGCTGACACTAAGATTATCCACCATATCTGCAATTTTGTTGATCAAGCTAATTTTGTTATTCAGTGTTCTGACACCGATATTGCAGTAATTATGCTGGGCAATATGCATCATTTAAAAAATGATGACTCCCATGTGTGGATATTGACTGGCACTGGAAATAAAGTTAGATACATTGATATCACTGAGATTTATAAACATTTAGGACCTACATTAAGCCGTTGCTTGCCAGGATTTCACGCAATAACTGGTTGTGGTTACAATCCAGCTTTTTTAGAAAAGGCAAGCAAAGGCCATTTAATGTATTGAAAAAAAAAGTAGAGTACCAGATAGCATTTATGAAACTCGGCGATGTAGACTTATTCAGTGACTTAGAACTGGAGCAAAATGTGTTCAACACTATACAAAAATTTATTTGTGAACTGTACAACGTGGCCGGAATAATTGACGTAGATGCTGCCCGACTCCAACTCTTCATCAACACTTATATGGTTTGTGACGTAAATGAAGAGTTCAGTCGTAAAAATGTGAAAAACTTTGATGCTAGTAACTTACCACCATGCAAAAGTGAGCTTTCACAGCAGTTTCGACGAGCTAATTATATCACTAGTCTCTGGAAGAATGCTCATATGAAGAAAATTAGTATTTTTAGTCCTGACAATAATGGGTGGACGTTGAAAGATAATGAATATCATTTTAACTGGTTCGATGGGGACCAATTGCCGAGCTTTGTCAGTGAATCGCTTCAAGAAGAATCAGGTATTATACTTTACATTTGAATAATTGATATAACCGTATAACTCTTTGATTCTTAATTATGTTATTTTTGTTACAGAAAATGAAAGTAATATGGATGATAATGAAGATAGTCAATGCCAACATTGGGTTGATAATGACTTATCAAACTTAGACGATGATGACAGTAAAGATCACGCTGAATGTTCAAACTACAAATAATCCGAAAGAAGAAAGACATATATAGCTTTGTATAATTTTAAGATTTAATAAACATGAATTTTTTAAATAGTAGTATTCAATTTAACTCGATGATGAGATGTAAAACATAGGTTAAAGAAACTTATATTTATTATTTATAAAATTTTCTCAACCCAGATAACTTTAAAATACCTTGTAATCTTCAGGTTCGATTCCATTTTGTATGTAACGAATCTTTAATCTCTCTTGATTATATCGAACAGAGCAGAATTTTAGCGACACTTTATGTGTGTCTGTGGGGATGTTTGACCCCTCCAATTGGTCTGGCTGCTGACCAGGGGTGTTCAAATAGTTCCCCAAGTATCATACATAAAAATCAAGAGTGAGATTATAAGTAAGAATATGTTATTTTTTTTGAAGCTTTAAAGCGTCTGGTAAGGGTAAGCGCCGATGGAAAGTGTCTGGCAATAATGATTATTAATTTTTAACAACAATATCTAAAACATATGTAAAAATCAGCACTGAGAATTTAAGAAAAATCAGTACTGTATTTATCTACCTTTAGCACCTGGTACCTATGAATTGGCCGTCGACCCAAGGTAGCAGGTATGCACACACTCAAAGTACGTACTAACACTACTTTATCCCATTTATATTTCTTATGAGAAAATAAGTAACGTCTGGGGGCACCGGGATTTTACTCTAAAAGTAAAAAGAAATGGGTTATGGAGATTTTTATGATTTCAAATCACTGTATGACAAGATGGGCTTCAATTTCACAAAGGACACACAGGAAAACTTGTTTAAAATTTCTGAAATTAAACAAATTAGGTTTAAAAAAGGGAGTGATATTTTTCAATATAAAAATAGTTATAAGGAAGTAGAATGGAAAGAGGTCACATTTATGAAACGAAAGTCAAGTGCTATAAAAAACCTTTCTTGAACACCTGCTTACAGCAAGAAGATATCCCTTCCAGTAAACAAAATAAATGACTTAACTAGTCTCATAAATAAAAACATGATTCCCTCCTTCTACAAATCCTTTTATGACAGTCTTAAATAATTTAGGTATAAGTTTTGTGAAGAAAACATTTTTTTTTGTTAAATCGTTTATAAATGTTCATAATCCTAATATAATTTATTCTAATAAACATTTTCACCACATATTTACTTTTTTTCCTTCTCATATTCTGACAGATGTGTAAAATTGGTTATGCGTTTTCAGAAGAACAATGACGTATTTACATAGTGCTGGTAACCGTTATCTTGGTATTTAATATTTTTTTAATTGATATGTTTCAAAAGTTACAATAGAAACCCACAATGCCTATAAAGTACTTTCATAGAAGAATTAACCCGATCACAAGGGCCATTTTAATAAAACAAAGTCAAACTATTTTACTTTTGCTTCTCCTGTAAAATTTCAATTTTTACAGTTGTGTCATTATACTTTTGGAACAGCGATATGTCTATATCGATATGTTCATGAATTGTTCAATTTCCTGAAATCATTGCTTTTCCTAATTTAAGAATAGTTGTATTAATAATAGGAATATCTCTATCGTTCACAGTTACATCGATAAAGATACCTTTAATCCTACAGTAGGACTCTGTAATTATAAAGCGAAAGCGATGACGATCGTAATTGAAGGTTATCCAATGTTCGAACAAAGATACCGCTGCTAGTTGAAATCATTTCAATATTTGATCCTTTTTCAGGAAAAAAACAACACATTTTTGAAAGTTTATTATTGCGTGTTTTGATAAAGTTCAACTGTAAGTATACACAATTATAATGATAATAATAATGTTTATTTAAAAATTTGTTTACAAAAAAATAATAATATAACAATGTAAATTACAATAAACATTCATAATCACAGAGGTTGTTCTATAACAAAGTTATATACAACTTGTACGTGATAACTGATAACAGTAGTAATTTTAATAGTTCATATAGTTACGTATAAATATATATAATAAATAAATTTGTCGTCTTTGGGTTAGTTGTCTTTTTTGGGTAATTTGTCTTTATTGGGTAAGTTGTCATTTTTGGGAAAGTTGTCATTTTTGGGTAAGTTGTCATTATTGGGTGATTTGTTATCATCATGTAAGAAGAGTCACAAGTTTATAGTATTTCACTGGGTAATGAATATATCTGCTATGTGTTATTTAATATGCTATTTATGTGTTCTTTAGTCATTGATTGTATCCATGCTCTAATTTGTAATTTATATGAATATATTTTATTTATTTTTTGTATGTGTAATGGGATTTGGTTGTATATTTTGGAGCCCAAGTAATTGAAACACCTCTGTCCAATTAACTTTTCTCTTTTAGGTAACAAATAGGTTTTATCTCTGTTTCTTGTAAAATATTCATGATCTAATCGAGTTAAACAATTCTCATTTATTTTAAAATATACTAATAATTTGAAAATATAGAGTTGTCTTACATCGAATAGCCCACTTAATTCAAATAGTTCCCCACTAGGAAACATTCTATTTTTTTTATAAATTATTTTTATTAGCCATTTTTGAATTATGTTCAAATTTTGTATGTGGCTGTTATTTACCCCTCCCCATCCGAGAATTTCATAATTTAGTTGTGACTGTATTAGTGATAAATATATAATTTTCAGTTGCCTAGTACCTAAAAAATCTCTCAGATATTTAAATCTGCCAAGAAAACCTCTTAGTTTTTGTACTAAGGCATCAATGTGTAAATTCCACCCAAGGTGTCGATCTGAAACAATTCCTAGATACTTGATTCTATCTGTTTGTGGTATTGAAGTGTTTTCAACAGAAAGAGGTCCTAGGTTTGGAAGTCCAGTTTCATAGGATGTGAAAGGCATGTATTTGGTTTTTGTAACATTCATAGTAAGTTTATTGTAGTTAAACCAATCTACCATTGTCTTAAAATCTTTTTCAGCATCCTCTTTTAACTGTTCCCAA
Source organism: Galerucella calmariensis (assembly GCA_910591675.1). Taxonomy (NCBI): domain Eukaryota; kingdom Metazoa; phylum Arthropoda; class Insecta; order Coleoptera; family Chrysomelidae; genus Galerucella; species Galerucella calmariensis. The sequence continues at coordinate 1,070 of CAJUYG010007950.1, read as the reverse complement.
GTACTTGCTTTATAAAACATTGCCGTATCATCAGCAAAACTAATAACTTTTCCCTTTGTTAGATACGAAAGTAAATCATTTATATATAATAGGAAAAGAATTGGTCCAAGGACTGTCCCTTGAGGGACTCCACAGGTGATTTTTCTGGAATCGCTGATGACCCCATCAATGTTCACGAATCGTACTCTATTAATTAAGTAATCCTTAATAAAATTGTAGGTTATTCCTCTAATACCGTAACATTCCAGTTTTTTCAGTAGTTTTCTATGGTTTACAGTATCAATGGCTTTAGACAGATCCACAAATATACACAAGGACGGTACTTTTCTATCTATAGCTTCATAAATATCAGCGGTAAGCGAACAGATCGCATCTTCTGTAGATTTACCTTTTCTAAAGCCAAATTGACTATTTGATATTATATCATGTTTGTTTAAAAAGTTCATTAACCTAATTTCAAATATTTTTTTAATTATTTTACTCACAGTAGATGTTAACGTGATGGGTCGGTAATTACCTGTTGTCATTTTATCTCCAGCTTTATATAATGGTTTGATTAACCCAATTTTCAGGGCTGCAGGAAAAACACCTGAACCAAAACATTTGTTTGTTAAAGTGGCTGATGGTAGGGCAATTTCATCAGCTATTTTTTTTAATTAGGCATATTCAAAATATCACCATGGAGCTAATGGACCATTGTCAGTTGAATTTTTCTCAAATTCACACGCACATTAATTTCTTCTAGGTGTTTCATCCCAATATTACACAAGAATGGAAAATAACATAATTATTTACAACTATTAGAAACTGGAAGTGTTAAATGAAAATTCATCTGGTCGACTACAATCTGGGCCACTGGAATCTCTACCAACGACTTGGGTCAGGCCATGTGTGTGAGACGGGGAAAAAACACTTGTGCATTAGAACTCGAACAATAATATTCCTGTGAATGTATATTTAATATCTTTACACTCTTTTATAATTTAGTATTGTTAATAAATAAATAAAAATTACAGTCCACTGCATACAAATCAAACTAAGTAACAAATTGGCCCTTCAGCCGAACGGTA
>CAJUYG010007948.1:0-10334 GCA_910591675.1 Galerucella calmariensis | reverse complement strand
TATCCACTATTTACTCATTCTAAAATATAGAAATCAAAATACGCACCCTATGGCATTATGTTAATGTATGTGATTTTTAGATTTCCTAGGGATGCAGATCAACTTCAAGTATGGAAAAATATCATTGGAAAAGAGAATGTTGCAAAGGGAGGTAGAATATGTTCTAGCCATTTTGTTGAAAGTGATATAAGAGTTGGTCTACGTGGAAAAAAATTTCTTAGAGCAGGAGCTGAACCTGTATTTAATATGATCACAAGGTGAGGTTTATTCATTGATGCAAAACAATATGTGACTACTGATAAAATGATTTTATTGAGTCATTATTATTGTAGTGATCTTTCTGAAGAGATTATCAGATCAAAATATCAACAGATCATTAGGGGAGAATCATCACAAATTGTACCACAACAGTAAGTTTGGCTATAGTATACACACTTTTTATTATAATCTAGCTGCTACTTACACATTTTGTAATGAATGAATTACCAATTGAAAAAACATCAAATTAATAGACATACATGACACATTCAGTCATTACATAAAATCGCCAACTATAAAATAATTACAAATGGTGTTGCAAATATTTATTGAAAATCAATACAAATAAAACTAAATGTATGCTGATAAGTAATAACTATGTCTATACGCAGTTTGTTGATAAAGGATATAACATCACAATTGGTGGTGTTGGAAATTGTAAACAGTTAGTAGAAAAACTTAAATACTTAGTAATTAACAAACAGTTGAAATTCACAGATCATGCCAAAGCTGTTATTAAATCTACTGCAAGGTTTAGTTGTATAATATTTTCCCTAATTTACTCTGACAAAATGATACTTGATATCTAGATGTTTAATTCTTTTTAACTGTTCATGGGAGCTACAAGAACAAATTGCAGACTGATTATCCTCATAAACAACAACTTTGAATTCTCCAACTAATATTAACTCTAGCAATAAATTTATCATCCAAGCTTCTCTAATACAATAGCTTAAAGAAATAATTTCCGCTTCAATAGTTGACATGGAGACAGTACTTTGCTTTTTAGAGCTCCATGATACAATACTGCCAAACACAAACAAGCAGAAACCACTTGTTGATTTACGATCAGTAGTATCGCCACCCCAATATGCATCTGCATGTCCCGAAATAATGTAATTAGTCCTTTTTTTAAAGACCAACTTAAGTTCAAGGGTTCCTTTAATATATCTTAATACTCCAACATTGCATACATGACACAGCCAATAATTTGTCTACATTTAGCTTCAATATCAATACTCTCAGATCTAACACTTTTTAAACAATCATAATCAAAGTTACTATCCATTGGTGTACTTATGTGCTTACAATTAAACATACCAAATTTTGAAAGAACATTCTCCAAATATTGTTTTTGACTTAGCACAATAGTATTTTTCATATCCTGCTCTACTGAAATGCCCAAAAAATAGCTCAATAAACCTAAATCTTTCATTTTAAAGCACATATTAAAGTTTAACTTCAAATTTTCAATTCCCTTATTACAAGAACCACTAATCAAAATATCATCAACAAAGTAACTACCTACATTTATAATTATAGCTCAGTCCTCTTCACATATAAGCAATTATCACACCCATTCTTAATAAAACCCTCACTTAACATGAAGTTGGCAAATTTTTGGTACCAGTACAGTGGTACCTTTTTAAGTCCATAAATCGCCTTGTTTAATTTACATACTTTACATTTGTTTCACAACCTTGCGGCAAATACATAACCACATTTTCTTTTGTTTCTCCATGCAAAAAGGCATTACAAATATCCATTTGATATATAGGCCAGCCCTTCTGAACACACAAGGCCAGAACTGCCCTTATAGTAGTTAGTTTCACTAAAGGACTATACACATTTTCAAAAATACTTTGCTTAAATCCACTTGCCACTAATCTACATTTAAACATCTATTTTAACCTCCTTATCTCTTTTTATTTGCTATCGATTATTTCACATTTAACTTGCTTTTTTACCAAGTCCCAAGTTTTGTTCTCTAATAAGGCACTTAATTCTTCATCAATTGCTTCCTTCCAACTACTTGAGTATTCACTCTCCATTGCCTCCTCATAAGTCTTGGGTTCCTCAACATCTAGACTAAAATAGCTCAAATTATAATCATGTTGTGGCATTTTTAATACATACTTCAGATGGTCGTAATTTTTCATTTCGCCTTCTTGTAGATGTTATTCGCAATAGCCGAAATCGGCCGCTGTCCGAATGTTTTGCCCACAACGCGTTTGGTGTATTGCAGTTTACCCACGAAGCGATTAAGAAGATTTCTATCGAGCAGTGAGCAAAACGAATTACCCAGAACGCGTTGTGCGTATACATTATCTTTTAGTATCACCCTTTACGTCGGGTTCATTTCCCACACACATTTCACAAGCATTTTTGTATTAACAGTTAATAGACATTTAACATCTAGCGTATAAAAAAATCTTTTCCGCATCCCTATCTTTTTTTTAAAGAGTTACCGACGCCAACAACTACACTACAAAATGCTACAAAGAGAAAACAACATATAAAAATTAACTCACAAAATTAGGTCGGTTCAACCCTGTCTGGTTTTATTTATTCATTTCTTATCTCCTTACTCCTTGGAATCTGTAATACAGGTTTGTTTACGTATTTTCTCTCTGTCTTACTCATACAATCTCCGTAAGCGATTTTAAAAATAATATCATTAATTGTGAGTTAATTATAAAAGTCACAACATTGGCGCAATGTTATCAAATGTTCTATTTTTCAAGACGAATAGGTTGGTATCAAAATATCCGCATTTGAGTGGTCTTTTATTTTCCATAAGATGGAAGCATAGTCCTTTTTTTTACATCGTACACAGGAATAGATTCATTTCCGCAGGTAATTTCAAATAGCCCCTTCGATAACAACACAACTTTGACTTGGAATCTCCAAATATTCCAATTTGAATTATTTAGTTTGTTAATGCTCGTCTCCATTTTCTTTTCACTATGACACACAAACCTAAACGGTAAAAAACTTCAGATTACTACCACACTCAAAGGTTCTGGGCCCATAACCTGTGGTGGTATTAATTAAACACTCAATTAGTGAAAAGAAAGAGTTTTACTTCTATTAAATTACCAATTGAAAAAACATCAAATTAATAATATATGACACATTCCGTCATTACATAAAATCGCTAACTAACATATCGATACATAGTACCATTATATAAATACAATTTTGAGTGCTACTACTACAGATGTTTTGTTTAAATATTCTTTTATTCTTATACTTATAAGCTAATTTTTTTAATTTAATAAAAAGTGAACTACAGTCACAAAAAGTTATTGAATTGAATCACCATTGTTCAAGTGCTTTATCCTGCTGATTAAGAATTTGGTTGTCCATGCATACTACTTTTTGTATTTTCAGGTACAAAATAGAAACCATATATGATTCACCTGAACCAAATTTTTCTACTAGCTTTTCAGTTTCTACTTCATCTGAAGCAGAACTAACATTTAGACCTGAAACAGATCATCCCAAAGAAGCAGAAACTTTTGTTGATAACAGGTTAGTAATCCATAAAGTGGAGTTCACACTAATATATAATACCAAGAATTATGTTGTCCATGCATACTACTCTTTTTTTCTATTTTCAGGTACAAAGTGGAAACCATATATGATTCACCTGAACCAAAATTTTCTACCAGCTTTCCAGCTTCTACTTCATCTGAAACAGAACTAACATTTAGACCTGAAACAGATCTTCCCAAAGAAGCAGAAACTTTTGTTAATAATGGGTTAGTTATCCATATAAAGAGGATTGATTTCACATTCAAATACATGGAAATGCTATATGGCAGAAAAACTAGTAATATTGCCAAGCCAAAGTGATTAATTATACATTCTGATCAACTTCTATGAAATAGTAACATAGAATAGAAATTATAGAGTTATAATGCATTTAGGAGTTTTTTGAAAAAGTTGACCTGTACCTTCTATACAGGGTGGTCCGTAAGTAATTGTACATAGAAGTACAGTACAATCTTCACTTAAATATATTGCGATTCAAACAAACAAGCCTTAATAAAACGTTAACATTGAGAAAGATACAGGGTGTTGAACATGAAATTTTAATTTTCGTTTTTTACAATAACCTTAACGCTTTTTAACGTATATGCACAAAAATTTGAGGTTGGGGGTTTCTTGATATAAGAAATCATAATTTTGCACCTATTTCGATGTATTTAGTAGAGGCACGTACGCATCATAAATGTACGCAAAACTTTTTTGCCTTTTACATTAGCACTACTTTTGTAAAAAATAATTGAAGCCACATCATCACAACAAAAGAGAGGTATACTTGTTAGTATCCCCAAATCTTAACGGCTTTAGAGATAATCACATTTACGTGATTAACTACAGGATTATTAATGAAATTACGATTGAAAAATGTAGCTGTGTGTACGATAATTATTTTTTTTAGTATTAAGATGAACAGTATTAGGGTATAGTAGCAGTTAACATGAAAAATATGTATGGTACTTTTAATATTTAAAAATAATAAATATCGTACACACAACTACATTTTTCGAACGTAATTTCATTGAATAATAATCATGTAGTTAATCACTAAAATGTGATTATCTCTAAAATCGTTAAGATTTGGGGATACTAACAGGTATACCTTTTATTTGTTGTAATGATGTGGCTTTAATTATTTTTCACAAAAGTAGCGCTTATGTAAAAGGCAAAAAAGTTTTGCGTACATTTATGCCGCATGCGTGGCCTATGTGGCGCCCTCTACAAAATACATCGAAATAGGTACAAAATTATGATTTCTCATATAAAAAAACTCCCAGCCTCAAATTTTTGTGCATCTTCGTCATAAAGCGTTAAAGTTACTGTAAAAAACGAAAATTAAAATTTCATGTTCAACACCCTGTATCTTTCAATATTAACATTTTATTAAGGCTTGTTGGTTTGAATCGCAATATTTTGAAGTGAAGATTGTACTGTAGGTACTTCTATGTACAATTACTTAAGGACCACCCTGTATAATATCAGTGTAACGCAGACTCCAACTGCCAATTCCAAAAGAAAGAGAAGATAAAATAATTGAATTATATAAATTGATCTGAAATTCCCAATTTTATTGTAATTATGTACATGACCAATTTTTGTGAATATGATTACTTTCGTTTTATTGGTATTGACTACAAGTTTGTTACCAGAGCAATAACACTCGTAGATTTTGCTTTATATTGATTGGAGAGTCGCCAAAAATAACTATCATCTGCATATTGAAGCATTAATACGTCGTTGTTGCCATCAATAGTAAGCCCATTCAAATTTTTGACTGAAAATAATCTCCAATTACCTTTATTATAAAAGTATAGTAGAAATTACAACCATTTATTTCACTTTGTATCTAAACATATCTTAATCTATCCTAAACTGCTAAATTTACAATGACAGTAGGATTAGAAATATGCACTGTTATCCCATACTGTACTGCCATCTGAAAGTGAATTCCAATATAGTTACCAAATTACCAGAATTGCTTCTCAGATTATATTAGATTAAAAATAATGACAAAATTTTAATATTTTTGTTTCGAAATACTCGTCTAATTATTAAATAATCAAATAGTGCAACGGTATAATAAAGAATTGTAATACATATATTCAATTTTACAAAATATTAATGACCTCATTCAGTTTATCAGAAAATCTAAAATTCATTTGAAAGTTTATAATATGCAACTATGAATTTTAAAATTTCTGTAAATACAAATTTGTGGCTAAGTGATATATTTTTAACTAATAGTTTATGCAAGTATTTTGAGATTATCTGTCATTTTTATTTTTATAAGTTGGCTTAAAGAACTCAATATAAAATGAATTGCAGCTACATGTAATTATAGATACGTTTGTCTCCATTTTTTAAGGACTAATCCTTCGAATGAAGAATTATGTTGGCCATGCATACTACTTTTTGCTGTTTCAGGTACAAAACGGAGACCATATTTGAATCACCTGAATCAAATTCTTCAACAATCACTTCTACAAGTTTTTCAACTTCTACTGCATCTGAAACTGAACGAATGTCATCACTTATACCTCAAGTGGATGTTCTTAAAGAAGCAGAAACTTCTATTAGAAAGGAGTAAGTAAATTAATGTGATTTAACTGCATTGACTCATATAGTTTGGCAAACATGTCTGAAGCTATGGAAGGAATTTAACTATAAAAAAGCTAAAGTGCTAAGTATGTAGTAGTAATTATTTGAAAATAGACTTTGGTTTTCATGAATATGTTAATAATGATCATACGTTAGTTTCTTTCAATTCCAACGAACTCAATTGGTGAAGATCGGCCCGTTGCTATGCAATCACCTGACTTGCTATTGGCAAGCGCGGGTGTGTGTTCTTCTACCTCACTTCGACTGTTGACTGATTTTGATTATCGTCCTTGTTTCCTAATCACTTACCGAAATCCGGTAGCTTCAGATAGATTTGCCAAACTATACAGATTCGGCAAATAATAATGTTCTGTATAGCCATTCTGTGAGTGAAAGATGGCAAGCTATACAACAACAGAGAGACATTGTCGTATTCCCCATAGAGTGTATCTAGTCTAGAGTAGTAGGTGTTTCATGGAGGGGAAGTATTTTGTTCTCTCTTGGATATATACACTGTGGGCCGAAATAAAAGAGTACATTTTCTAATTGGAAATATTTTTTTTTTCGGCGATTCATTTTCTTTTTGCAGGGATAATAACCTAACATATCCTCAACATGACTGTAAATTTGGAAGCAAAAATAATGTACAGGGTCGGACTTATAAAAAAAATTATATAACAGTGCATTCGAGCTCGTTGCAAATGAAAACTGTTTTAGCTAAAATTGTAATAATATGCTTTTTCGGTAGATAAACTATCCAGAACACTTCAGTAAAAAGAAAATTTTCCGAAATTACCGCATTCGCGGAATACCTTTTTTATTAAATAACATTTTAACAAATAACACATTTATGAAAACAGTTTAGTAACTTTAAAAGTTGGAGAAAAATAAATGTGGCCAAGAGAAAAATGAATGTGGCCACCTAACAGCCCAGAATTAAATCCGCTTGATTATTCAATTTGGGGAATTTTCAAACAAAATTTGTATGACAGACAACAATTTGAAACAATCGAGCAGCTCAAAGAAAGAATGCAGTTTTTTTGGAACAATTTTGAACAGAGTGCAATAAATGGGGCTATCAATTTATGACGAAGAGGACTTCAAGAAGTGGTAAACAATAATGGTGGCCACATTCATAATATTTTACTCTGAGTTTTAAAGTTACTAAACTGTTTTCATAAATGTGTTATTTGTTAAAATGTTATTTAATAAAAAAAATGGTATTTCGTGAATCCGGTAATTTCGAAAAATTTCCTTTTTACTGAAGTGTTCTGAATAGTTTATCTACCGAAAATGAGGATATTTTAGGTTATTAGCCCTGCAAAAAGAAAATAAATCGCCCAAAAAACAAAAAAAGTATTTTCAAATAAAAAATGTACCTACTCCTTTATTTCGGCCCACAGTGTAGAATTGTATGTGTAAGTGTTCACTGCTTATGCTTACTCCTATATGAGAAGATAAAAATTTACCGAACCTGTGTAGTAACTCATTTTTCGGTGTTTGGTTAGTGTAATTGTTGTTGCAGGCGTCAATATAATGTTACTGAATTTTGAAAGTAATATACCGGGTGTCCCCTCTGGGATTTCAACAGCTTATTATTTTTAAATGAATGAAGACAGATACATGTGGGTTTCATATAAATACTTTCAAAAACTAAGTTTGGATTGTCAAAGTTTCTTCTCACTTCCGGTTTTTCAGTTAATCAAACAGTCACCACCAACGCCCATGTTATTAACCTTTTTCGTCAACCTTTACAAAAATAGTTATTTATGTAACTAGTGTGTAAAGTAGCCTTTTTTTTGACGAATGTGAATATTGTCGCATGAGCCGCAGGCGAATGCGACAATCACATGAGTCGAAAAAAAGGTCTTTACACACGAATTGCATACAATATTTTTTCTACTAGCGAATATTTAATTGAAATACAAAAGTTTAATAGTAATTTTCTTTACGCACTAGTGCGTAAAGAAACATACTTTACGCACTAGTGCGTAAAGTAAGTTAAATTTTTCTTTAGAGTCTTTTTATAATAATCTAAAATAACATCATAGTTTTCTAAAAAAATTCAATTCCTGAATATAAAATACAATTGCTCACTCTAGGTATAGTCGGAAGATCTCAATTTAAATTTTAAATGTCAGATTCAATTCACAAAGAAATGTCAGTCACTCACCGCCAACTTATACCTATTTACCGTGTTATTTCCAGTACTTAATAATTATTTAACAATAATTGTTAAATAATTATTAGGTTATTTTACCGAATTCTATAGGTTTCTATCTCCAATTTATGAAAAAAACTTTGATTTAATATCCGTTTATTATACCTATATTTTTATAAGACTGGATATCTATAACTACATACATATTGGAATTTTTTCTTTACGCACTAGTGCGTAAAGTAAAACTTTTTACGCACTAGTGCGTAAAATAAAGTTTTACGCACTCGAAAATGTGTCTAAAGTGCGTACTTTACACACGGTAGTAGAAAAATGATATTTTACGTTATAATTTCCCAATGAAAAATCGTCTATTTTTGAAGCCAAGTACTTTCTGTCCACCATGCCTCGACTATCAATTTGCAATTCTTACTTGTTACCGAGTATTTGATATCCTTGGTGTGATATTTTAACATTCAAACCACAAAGATTTTTGTATATTTTAGAGGTAGATTAACAAATTTGTTGGAAACCGATGCACGAGCAATCAGCAAAAAATATAGTGAAAACTGAAATACAAAAAATGTGACATTCACATAAAAAAATACCCACTAAAAAGTTATTAATAATTGTGCTGATTTTTCAGGTATATTATGCTTTAATCGTAATGAATAATGTAATTCTGCATTGGTTTTAAAAAATCGAAGTGGCTTTCCTTTTATCTGAAAATATATAGGAAGTGTGAAAAAGCTACAAACAAAATTTTAAATGAGGCATTTTGCTTGGGTTGAACTGTGAGAAGTGAAATTAAACAAAACCTGTGAATTATATCAATGATGTAATCATTAATGAATAAAATAGTGCAATGTTATAATAAAAAATTGTATAATAGATTCAATATTACAATCGGCAAATGAGAATAATGTTATTTTATTCAAATATTTTTCAATTTCTTGTTCTCATTAGCAAGTTTTACGAATTTAATATTAAGTCAACTACAACCACAAAAAATTATGTTTTTTTCAGGTACAACACCGTATTTGACTCACCTCAATCAAATTTTCTTTTAATCACTTCTGCTAATTTTCCAGCCACTATTTCACCTGGAACAGATCTAATATCACTCATACCTCAAGCAGATGTTCCCAAAGAAGCAGAAACTTTAATTACAAAGGGGTTAGTATTTTTTTAGTCTTTTTTGTATAGCTGAACATAGTTACCGAATTTTTAACATGATATACAGGGTGTGGCGCGAAAAATTTTGATTAAAATTAATGGTGGATACAGTTATGTTGAAAAACTGAAATAACCAAGATGTAGGTTATGATGAACGTTAGTTCAAATATAATATTGTCTTAAATGTGGCAATTCCGGTTACACCAGAAGTAGACGTCAGCTTTGTTATTTTAAATAGAACCTAATGATTTTCATTCGATTTTCGAATGAAACATAAATATTTAGATTAAATTGGTGCACAATGTTCCATAACAAAAATGAAGTGGAATAAGATATTTCGATTCTTTTCAATGTCTTGAAAATATCCTAGTCCATACATACCAATAATGATATCTCCATTAATAACGGAGCTAGTGACGTAAAATTGTAACTAATAAAGAATAAGCGCTTGCTTGGTAGCTTTAAACTTAGACACCAACATGCACAATTTAAATTATTTATAAGTTTCTTACATTACATTTCCCGCTGTATTTTTTAAGCCAATTCGTTTGGTATCGGTGTTCCCTGTACCTAAATCCAACCACTGAGATATTTTATCCTCCTACTTGAAACATAACAATACTCAATTATTTCAAAATTAGTAAAGAGCAGGCCATGATTTCTATTAATTTAAGGTGACATTTCATTATTTTTTCATAAGTTATTAACTCTAAAAAGTAACCAATAGTATCAAAGGATTATCAATTCATTTAAACACGTTATTTTCTATATGGTTTTAAATGAAACTAACTGTTTCTAAATGACTCCACAATAT
>CAJUYG010007947.1:0-10337 GCA_910591675.1 Galerucella calmariensis | reverse complement strand
CATCTTGAGAAAATGTTTTTAATTTAGTTTAAAGAGATTTGAACATATACGAAAGGATGATTAAAACAAGACTGGAATTATCACTCGGCGCGACAGGCTTATCTACCCGTCAATTCGGTTTTAGGAAAGGAAAATCCACCATAATGGCAGTCGAATGGGTAATGGAATCCACAAGGACATCGACACATAAATGGGTAGCTATGATAGCACTAGATATCCAGAACGCTTTCAATACCGCGAAACATATCTCCGAATACTTGATTGCATTGGTGGAGAGCTATTTTACGGGTCGAAAGATTAAAATAGGAAAAAATGTGGAGCTAGATGTGTATGCTGGCGTACCGCAGGGATCTGTCCTCGGACCTACCCTCTGGAATACTTTATATGATGATGTCCTAGACTTACAGCTTGCAGAGGGATGTGAAAGCGTAGCGTTTGCAGACGACCTGGCAATAATGGTTCAAGCAACAAGCAAGGAGGACCTCGTGCTCAGAGCCAACCTAAGCATACAGGAGGTTGAATACTGGTTACGAACCAAAAAGCTACAGCTGGCTGCTCACAAAACGGAAGCAATCATTCTAAAGGGAACTGAATGGGCAAAGATAAGAGAGCAAATAAAGTTTAACGTTGGAAATCAACAAATAACTTCTTTCGAAAACTCTAAAATACCTTGGCATATACCTAGACCACCAGAGCACATTTGGAGCCCACATTAGCAGAACATGCGAGAAAGCCGAAAAAAAAAACAGCCACTCTACCCAGGCTGATGCCAAACATAGGAGGACCTAGTAGCCTGAAAAGAGAGGCTCGAGGCATTGTTGTGAACTCTATTCTCCTATATGGAGCCCCAGTTTGGTGTAAAGCTCTTGAAATGACCAAATTCAGAAATCTGATGGTAAGATCTCGAAGGAGGGTATTACTTAGAATTGCAAGTGCATACAAAACGGTGTCAGCAGATACTCTTACGGTAATAACAGGGATCCAACCTGTGGACATTCTTGCTCAGGAAAGACATTACATACACAAACGCGAGTATTCGACAAAACCTGAAAAAGAAATGGCAAGAAGAAATACCGTAAATCAATGGCAATTAAGATGGAACGAGAATACCGAAAAGGCACAATGGACGAAAAGGCTCATCCCAAGTCTGGACCCCTGGGTAAATTGTCGATTTAGGAGAACAGACTTCTATATAACCCAATTTCTGACTGGCCATGGGTCTTTCAAAGCCTTCACATTCAGAATAGGAAAATCGGACAGCGACAAGTGCATCCACTGCCAGCAGGTGGACACTGCGGAACACACCCTGTTTGATTGACCAATAACTGCCCACGACAAAGCACGAACGGACACCGCAGTGGGAGTCCAGCTCACTCCGGATAACATAATCAATACCATGTTAAGAGTGATACTTTTGCCATTATTGCAGATCTGATTAACAAAACAATGGTAAGAAAGGAGAAGGATGAACGAAACGAAGCATAGGACTGCCGCCCATAGACCGACGTAAGTCAGAAATGACGGTTCCGGCTATGGAAGAGGGCGTAAGTGGGGGGTTTTAGTGGGAGTAGCGCCCCACACTGTTGGATGCAATCGATGCCGATAGCAAGCATCCTTCGCCAAGCGGTTTCCCCCCACCAAAAGAAAAAAAAAGGAGTGGACTATTCTACACCGGGTGAATACGGGACCTGGTCAGACATGGACGTTCTCCATGGAAGAGGAATCTTACAGGGAACTGAAGCGGTTGGAGTTCCGCCCTTACTTTGGTTTCGGTCAGATCCTGATACGATCCAAAGAAGCAGGAGTTTCGAAAGAGAAACCCAGCACCGAACCAACGGTCGGGTCCGCGGAGCCCGAAAAAACCCTGGAAAGGAAGGGAAAAGATCTCTCCCCAGGAAAGGAATCAAAAAAGGGTTCTAAGGCGGAAAAGGCAGGTGAAAAGGGGGGTTAATCCCCCTTTCCCTCCCATTTATCCAGGAACCATGGATTTCCAACACAGGAAGTATCAGCGGACTGGGAAACTGTTCTAGTGGAGTAGTACACAGCCCCTCAGGCCTCAAATCCCGGTCTTGTTTACTTATCAGGAATAACATGAATTACTTTTTGTTAACAGGTTACTGCGCCCTGAATATGGTGGCAGTCCAACTCTCAGCCTCAGAGGGCAACGGCAGGAAGGACCTTATTGTCTGCTCTGCTTATTTCCCCGAGGACAGAAGAGACGAACATCCCCCAGCGGTAGTGCGAGAACTGATCACCTACGGCAGGAGGTGATCATTGGATGTGACGCAAATTCCCACCACTTGGACTGGGGAAGTACGGGCACAAATAAAAGAGGTGAGTCTTCATATAATTTAATAATCAGGGAGGGGCTAGTAGTAAATAACATTGGCTCCGAACCAACTTTCGTGAACAAAATTCGCAGGGAGGTTTTAGATTTAACGATAAGCACGAATTTCATTAGTACTAAAATCGTTAACTGGCATGTATCTACGGAGCCGTCTTGTTCAGACCACAGACACATTAGATTCGACGTTAATACAGGGGCAAGACCCATAGTCCAAATTCGGAACTCAAAATGCACCAGCTGGAGCGGTTATCGATAAACCCTCCAGGAACGCTTGGGAAACATTTTTGGTACTATTAGGAATAGAGCAGAGATGGTGAATAATCAATTGAAAACCGCCAATCTATCGGCCTATCAACAAAACTGCCCACTGAGGGAGAAGAGAGACCACAGAGAATCACCGTGGTGGAGCAGAGACTTAGAGAATGAAAGAGTAGAAGTTCGGAAACTCTTCCACCAAGCTAAAAAACAGTCTTATGGGAACAATATCGTACGACTTTAACAGAGTACAATAAGGCGATTAGGAAAGCCAAGAGAGAGTCCTGGAGAAACTTCTGTCAGAGTATATCAGATTTACCTGTCATTTGTAGAATTCACAAGGCTCTCTCAAGAGATCCGGCACAGGACATTGGAGCAATGAAATGCCCAGACGGCACCTATACGAACTCTGCAAGGCAGTCCCTGGAGCTACTGATTCAGACCCACTTTCCCGGTAGTCGGTTTCTGGAGGACCAGTCACCCATCCCACTTCCAACGGGATCGACAAAACGACCCAAAAAGGAAGATTAGAAGTTGGCAACCAACATAGTCACTCCATCGGCAATTGTATGGGCAGTGAACGAGTTCTCACCATACAAATCACCTGGGGAGGATAGCATTTTTCCATCCCTGCTACAACAGTGCAGTGGAGAGCTGTTACCCCATTTGGTCAATTTATTAAGAGCTAGTCTGGCGTGGGGGTATATCCCTCTAGAATGGTCAGTGGCGAGGGTTGTATTTATACGGAAAACGGGCAAAATGAATGATTCACTTCCCAAATCCTATTGTCCAATCAGCCTGACTCGTTCTTAATGGAATGTCTAGAAAAAATTCTAGACAGGTATATTAGGGAAGGGAGGCTACGAAAGTATCCGTTAAATCCCTCCCAGTATGAGTGTCAAACGGGCAAATCGTGCTTGCGGTCTTCCTAAATACCATATATAACCATATGGAGAACGGTGGAGCGAAGATGAATCTGAAAACCAATCCGCTACTGGATCAAAAGAATATTATCAAACCGGTACATCACTACATCACTGAATGGAAACACGGTGAGCGGAGTGGTGGCCAGGGGATGCTAACAGGGAGGGGTGCTTCCCCCCTTTTGTGGTCACTACTGGTTGGCGATCTCCTCGGTGAATTATCCAGTCAGGGGATAGATGCGCTGTGATATGCTGATGATATGGTAACAATTATTAGAGGCCAATTTGAAGAGATAATTTCTAATATTCTTCAAACGGTCCTAAGCATAGTGCACAGGTGGTGAAAGAGGGAACAGATGTCTGTGAAACCCCTCAAAAACCGTAATTATTCTCTTCACAGGGAGAAAAAGATCACTCAGGATTGATGTGGGGAATAAAAAATCACCACATTTTTGGGATGCCCTCGGATCTTTCTGTCACGAAACTTCACGTGGACAAGCCCTTTACGGTCCTCATTCCCACGAGAGACCAATGGGATAGCGAAGAAATCTCCTTTCTCGAACCGGACTACCCTGGGCAGGCACGCTACCATCTTTCAAGCTGAAGTATACGCCATTGAACTGGCTGCAATAGAGCTGATTAATCAACCTATTGTATAAAAGAACATACACATCCTGTCAGATAGCCAGGCTGCTCTTAAAGCACTGAGCTCGAACATGATAATATCTAAGATGGTATATAACTGTCTACAATCCCTTGAAATACTTGGCAAGGAAAACAAAGTCATTTTGACCTGAGTGCCGGCGCATCGAAGAGTGGAGGGCGAGGAGGAGGCCGACACTCTGGCAAAAAAGGGATAAGAGAGTTTATTCATCGGACCTGAACCATTTTTTGGCATTGTCGAAAGCACTGCTAGATCAGCCATAGCTACCTGGGCGGAGAGGAAAACCCACACGTACTGGGCAGACATACCAGGGCTCTCTCCCTCGAAGTCGTTCATATACTACTACTCGAGTACAAAAAATAAGCAGATCCTGGAATGGAGCAGAACAAACCTACGCATTCTGACGGGACTGCTTACAGGTCATTGTAGACTAAATCACCATCTAAAGAAGATGAGTCTGGTTCAGACCTCAGATTGTAGGTTCTGTAATTTGGAGGACGAAACTGCGGAGCACATACTATGCTCATGCCCAGCCTTGGGCAGGGTGGGGTATAATATATTCGGTTTTAGTACCTTAGAGCCGAACGACTTCAAAAAAGTATCACCATATACAACCATGGACTTCGTCAGAAGCACAGGCTTGTGGGGTGAATTGTAATCCCTGGGGTGAGCCACAATAGATCTAACGAAGGTCGCAGTGGAGGTGGCGAGGAGGCCCCACTCACATAGAACCTAAGTTCAAACAAAATTTATAGATTTATTCTGCAGGTCTACAAAAAAATTATGTAAAAATTGTCATAACCAACCCCGGTGTCCTCTACTATATTAATGGGAATTAGAAAATTGAGTGTGCATACATGGACTTATGTTGGGCTATTTCACTTAATTTAAGAGGGAATTGAAATAAAATTAAAAAAAAATTAAAGGTTTTGAAATTGTGCACACAATTTTGAGTAACTTTTATCAATATTCATTTATGCCTAATTCCCTTTTGAAAGAATTATAAATATTGTTTTTCTTTAGCATAATATCTAGCGTCTAGCGTAATATTGACATTCAGCTTAAGCGAGCTAGATTAGTTCTATAAACGTTACGATATTTAATTATAGTTTGTTTGGAGAAGTACAAAGAGTATTAGATGTTAATTGGTAATTACAGAGTGGTACCTACCTACTCAAAATTGAATATTTTATATAATTATATATAATTTATTAGTGACTTTAGGTAGGTACAAGAGGACTTAATCCTATAACAGGGTAGAAGCAATTTTCGCATATCCAATGAAGGATAATTAAATTCAAAAGTAAAATCATGCTCGAACAAAATAACGATTGGAAAGTGAACAATTTTCAAGTTTATAAAAACAAACTTGTGGTGGAATATGAAATTATGTGCTATAAAATAAAATAGTTTCCTCACACTGAACAGTTACTATTTATATTAGATATTTACTTACTTTATTGTTTCGAGACCGCGTGTCTTGTTCTCAGATTTTTCGGAAAATAACTACTTTCGGTATGATTTGTGCTAAGTTTCATTTTCGATTTGATAATTCATACCGGAAGTTCTATTTTCGGGACGGCTGCAGAAAAAAATTGCAAAAAGCTCGTTGCACATAGCAACCGATACCACAAACACAATTGTATTGACAGTGACAGTGGTGATCATAGAGCATCCAGTGAGAATAATAGTATATTAAAGTATAAGTGGATATTAGAGTCTATTTCGAGCACTCATGCTCGAAAAATCGCGCGTGTTTTAAAGACCAGTTATCCACGAATACTTCACGCTATTTTTTTTATTGGTGCACTTTGAAATTATAAATACTGGTCTATAACTACTACAACAACAAGAAATGGAAATCATAGATGGAAATAAGAACTAAATGTCAAATGGTTGAATTCGTGATGTATATGATGTATACCTTGCGTTGTCATGGAAATGAGAAAAACATAAACTTATTTGTTTTTTGATGGAAGTTCAACCTTATTGAGTTCTGTGAATGTCAATAGTATTAATTTAAATACCATTTCCTAAGATTTGAAAAATCGAAATATCAATATTTCAAACAATACCAACGGCACTTTCCATTTTAATTTATAAATTTGACATTGTTGAATATTGTTCGAATAAAAGTTTTGACGTCACAAACTACTCCTGTCAGACCAATAATAAAAAAATTGTCATTTGGACATGATTTAGACCATAGATTTAGACTTCGTTTCTCGAGTTGTTGATGTTGACACGGTAACTTTAAAACACGCGCGTTTTTTAAAGTTCGATTTAAACACGCTGAGTGTTTTAAATAAGTAAAATGGTTCACCAATAAAAAAAGTATTTAACAGGTAGGTACTTGAAATAAAAGGTACGAATTTATCAATAATTATTTATGATATATTGAAGACATTGTAGAAAAAATGTTATATGTATCGCGAGCTAAGAGTGAAATTTTTGCTTGCTTTCGAACAATAATTCCTCACTTTTTACTCTTAATACTTAAATAACTATTGAACGATCGATCTTTTTCGTTCATTTACAGCATCGGTTGTCAGAACGGTAGGTTGTGTTTATTGGTTTCTGAATCCAACACGTCGGTAAGTGATTTACTTAGCGTTCAGACAAAGGTGAGTAGATAACTTACCGACGTCTTAGCCCTACATACCTTGAAGTGGTCCTGAATAATATATTTTTGCGCGATCGATCTTTTTTGTTTATTTACAGCATCGTAACGTCGGTCGACGTCGGAAAGTGAATTAATTACCTACGTCTCAGCCCTACATACATTTAAGTGGTCCTAAATAAGATATTACTTCATTCATTACACAAAAGGAACAAAACAATGAGAAGATTTATATTTTTTTCATAGCGATTCCTGGATTTTCCTGTGATTATTGCTTCACATCCTTTTTGTCACGTTTTTTCTACTGCAGTATCACTCTCACTCATTTTATATTAGTAAATTAATCGAGAATTCAAGTTCAAGGTAAAGACTTTGAAATAATATAATCTTAAGTTTCATAGTAAATTTGTTTGTTGATAAATAATATCTTGGGAATACTTAGTAACTGCCCAACGATTATTAAGATTATTAAATTATATGCAAATATATTGCATATATATATATATATATATATATATATATATATATATAAATTTCAATTTTCACTGTTCGTAAACAACCCTTACCGTTCTCAATACTTAATAAATTATATTATTTTGCGGTATATATGTAATGTAATAATACTTTACTATTGTAAAATATTTTGTAAATTTTGAGTACAATTTTGTAATATCCGATTAACATCTGGTTGTTAAAGGAAATCTATTCATTAATGGCCTGTATTTGATACTACAAGCAAAAAAGTAGGTATCTACATCTACAATATGTATTAGTATAGCATATAATGTATGTTCCTATTTCCATCTCCCATTATCTTGTAATAATATATACATACAGGGTGGCGCATTAGAAACAGCCCACCTCAAATATTGTTGGCGGGGGAGGTTCTTGCAACAAGCCCCGAGACACTACGATTTTGTTTTCGAGGGAGACAACTTTTGATATTTAACCTATGGTTGTACCACAAAGCATTTGGTATACTGTGGTTGTACGGTCATCCCCCTAAAAGGGGTAACCACCCCTTCGAGAATCTTTAATGGCATGGGGGGTCAAGTGGCACATAATTTGGAAGGTATTTCGATTTTCTTTAGAGACATGCTAACCTTTTTGTGTTAAGTGTTGTAATTAATGACAAAAACCATATTGAAAACTCCGTTAAAGAAATCGGAATAAAAACGAAAAAAAGGAAAGTGAAAAATATGAATTCATGAAAATTTAAATACTACAAATAAAATTAAAACCCCCATGCCATTAAAGATTCCCGAAGGGGTAATCACCCCTTTTAGGGGGATGACCGTACAACCATAAGTTAACTATCAAAAGTTGTCCCCCTCGAAAAAAAAAACGACGTTTGTGCAAAAACCTCCCCCGCCAACAATATTTGAGGTGGACTGGTTCTAATGTGCCACCCCGTATATAATTATTTAAAATTAGCTGATGTACTTGAATTAAATAGACAACTTTTCAAGTTATTGGAAAATTTGAAATTCTTGTTTATGTTAGAAGTTTAAATATTACGTAGCTACGTGCACATTCATATTTAAAATTAAAAAATACGTTCCTTCCTGAGCAAAAGTAAACTAACTGATACTTAATCAGGAAGTGACACGAAAGCCCATATTATTTCACACCACCAACATGATAGACATTATTTTCATGTATCCGGATGTGACAATGAAACCACAAAATAAAGCCGCATTATTAAGGGTTTGAACGACGTCCTTTTGTGGAAAATGTCGCCGGGGCTGCTACTAGTAGTTTTTATATTTCTTGGATGTAATGAAATTTTTAGCCTTACTTTTAAAAATGATAGTCGTAACATATTGCGAAAACGAAAATTATTATGCGGAATTGCAATTTTAAAACAGATATTGGAAATACTTTTTTATCCTACACTATGAGGAAGTTTAATTTCACCAGCTTTAAAGAGGCGACAAAAGTACATTTTATACGGCTAGACGAGAAAATAAATTTCACGTTTCTACGCTAGCTGGCGCCCAAATCGACAAATTGAAACTAAATTATCAATTTGATTGATATCCCACTTATAATAGCATATAAGTCAATCACATCATTCAGAAGGAACAAATACGAATCGCTTGAAATAATAGTATATTATTCAACCAGCTTATAATGATAGATATTATTCACGAAGGTGCGTTTATGTCGCAGGCCGCAGGCGAGTGACATGAACACCTGAGTGAATAATAGAAATTTTATGGGAGTAGAATACTATACTTTGTCCACGACTATGAATTACCTGTTTAGGTATACATTTTTTTGCCAAACTAAAACACCATAGTTTATTACATTTATAAAGCTTTTTACTAGTTATTGTAACATGCTGTTCAGCTGTTACGTTTTCCGTCTGGAAAACTATTTCATTTAGTGAATTTTTTGGCTCATTAGTCACTTCCTTCCAAATTTCTACTAAATTTCTAAACATGCCGTTTCCTTGTCGCATTAGCCACTCCGAAATAAAACATTAATTTTTAGCAAATTCCCCTTCCATTTTTGTCTGTCGATGTTCGAAATATCAATTTTCGAGTGGACTCTTTCTTTCCTCTAACTGCCACATTGAAGGAAACAGTTATTTATATTTTCTTTTTAATTTTTGGCGAACAATTTTCTATTGTCTGGTTGGTAAGTTAGTTATTGTATTTTCCCTAGGTTATTTTCTAGTGCTTACAGCTTATTTATATTTATTGCTTATTTGCTGATTTACATTTTTTTGTGTATTTGAAGAACAAAACGAATAGAATAAAACAGATCACTGTTGAGTTGTATTTTAGCACGTGGAGTTCGGGTTTTGTATGCGCTATAGCATAAGCTCCTTTTTTACCTGATCTGTTCTATTTATTCGTTTCTTCCTAATGTTTCTTTTCTAGTTCCTTATCCCTGTTTTCTTTTTTTCCGCAGCTCTGCAGCCGGCAAGTTTACGGCAATCTTAAGGAAAGTTCTATTCCCGGCAAGACATCTCTAGTCCACTTCGTTCCTGTCCCGTGCACGAGGTCCACAGCCTGTCGAAGACATTACCGCCATCGCGTTAAGAGCTGCAAACATCCTCAGAGATCTAAGATAAGTTCCTCCGTCTTATCTATAGCGTGTGTAAGATTTGGATTTGGTGTGCAAATAGTTCAATAAATAATTATTATTTCACTCTTTGTATTGATTATTCAATAATCATTGAATTGGATAAACGTGTTCGAGAATAATTAGATTTATTTTATTTATTTTTTTTGTTACTTAACCTTAATTTATTACAAGGTGTTTCCAGCTTTCCACCTTTTGTTTCTGGTTTTAATTGCTTCGTTTCGATTAAAAAGCTGGTGGCGTCCTATTTAATATTCATTGTACTATCCCAGTGATAGTGTATAAAATAGTTTAATTGGTGCCAAATTCCACTTCCCTTAGGTGGAGTGCTCTAGCCTGGGGCAGTTTTAGGTTACATTATGTTATTGAACAAATTATATATTTAATGAGTAACGGAGACGATTTATGTGGGGATGTGGCAAGGAAATACCAGAG
>CAJUYG010007946.1:0-10338 GCA_910591675.1 Galerucella calmariensis | reverse complement strand
TCGTCAGCAACCTTTGTGCTGATGTTATCATAGGCCATGATATACTTGAAGAACACTCCAGTCTCCAATTCAACTTCGGAGGATCTAAAGAACCTTCGGTCTGCAATGTAATGCAAGCTTCAGTGCCCCCCGCTTCAATATTTACTAACCTCTCTCGGGATATCAAACCTATAGCCGTGAAATCCAGACATTATAGTGAACAAGACGAAAAATTCATCACGGAAGAAGTCTCGAAGCTGCTGGAAGATGGCGTAATAGAACCGAGCATATCTTCTTGGCGTGCGCAGGTCACAGTGCCAGTTGTATGAAGCATAGTTAACCTAATGTCTATGGTTAACCCATGATCACAGCTATTAGAGTGTTGTACGAAACGTAGTCAAGAATTATTTTGGTTAACTCATGAGTTAACTATGCAATTCACTGAACCACCAAAAATGGTGGTTTAACTAAAGTTCATGGAATAAACGTCAAATTCTGATGTGACATATCTTATAATTGACTGTCATATACTATAATTTCACAACATTTTATTGTTTACAATGGAAAACGTGGATTATTTTGAAGAGTTAACGGATGATGAGGATTTTCTAGAAATGATAAGAGAAGTAGAAGAAGGTTTATTTACTTATTTGTATACGACTTTTATTCCCTATTGAGATTTTATGCTGGGTTTTTGGTTTATGGAGAAACGCTCGCATATTTCGAGCAAGAAAAAATCATTTTGAAGAGTGGACGGAAAATGAGTTTTTTGATAGATTCAGAATATCAAAAGGCACTGCAATTTAATTTTTTTTATATGGACCACCGCCAGTGCCTTGAGCATAACATTTTTCGCAGGCATACTTTTTCTTGACTCTTTTTTTAATATTACTATATTTATTCAACAGCACGTCACTTGTTCGGTGTGTAGTGAAACTGATAAAATTAAATTCTTCAGCCAACTGAAGCCACAAATTTGTCTTATGCCGAGAACTTTCTGCATCCGTTTTCTTACACTCTATAACGTTTTTATACTTAGCAACTAGAGAAATCAGCGTCGATTCTTCAGATGCACTGAAATTTGGAGTACCTACGCTTGTTTTCTTTATCTGCCATATTTTCACTTCCAAAAGAACACACAAAATGATATTTAACGCCAAGCACGCTTTTGATCATTGACTGTCATTGATTAACGATTTCACAGTATACAAAAACTGTGACGATTTTTCAAGTTAGTACCAACAATATTGATAAAATGCTCGAATGTCGAGGGTTGCGAAATTCAGTGTCTTCAGTCAGATAGACTTAAAGAGCGCCTATCACCAAGTGCCTATTAAAGAGAGTGAAAAACCGTACACGGCATTTGAAGCTGCAGGGAAACTCTATCAATTTACGAGAATCCCATTCGGAGTCACCAACGGTGTCGCAGCATTTCAGCGTACGCTCGAATATATAATAGAAAAGGAAAAGCTTAAAGGGACTTTTACTTACCTCGACGATGTCACCGTATACGGAAAAGATGACAGCGATCACGATCAGAACCTACTGAACTTTCAAGCTGCTGCAAAAAGGTACAAACTAACTTTGAATGATCAAAAATGTAAATTTCGTCAGCTGACCATACATTTGTCGGGCTACACGATCAAAAATAATACCATTGAACCAGACAAAGAACGACTCCAACCACTACTACAGCTACCAGTCCCCACGAACACTGCTGAGCTGAAACGCGCTCTAGGGCTGTTTGCCCATTACGCAAAATGGGTGAATGATTTTTCGATTTTTCGTAAGCAGTTTCCCGTAACCTGAAAGTGCCGTTATCCAGTTTGAGCAATTAAAGTCAGATATTTGTAAAGCTTCACTGGTAGCAATTAATGGAGATGAGTTACTGACTGTTGAAACTGACGCGTCAGAGTATGCGATAGCTGCCACGCTCTCTCAAAAAGTCCGACCAGTGGCATTCTTCTCCAGGACACTAACGAATGCTGAACGTAGACACCCATCGGTTGAAAAAGAAGCATACGCTATTGTGGAAAGCCTAAGAAAGTGGCGGCATTTCCTGATGGAAATACTTCATGTTGATAACGGATCAACAATCCGTGTGTTTCATGTTCAACCAAAACCACTCTAGTAAAATTAAAAATGAAAAAATTCAACGCTGGCGTCTTGAGCTCTCCTGTTTTAAATACGATATCATCTATCGACCTGGCTCCCAAAACACTGCAGCAGATGCACTATCCAGAGTCTGCGCACTCATGGATAATAATAAATTATATGAGTTACATGCTCTACTATGTCACCCTGGTATAAGGTGGATGTACCACTGGGTACGCTCAAAGAACCTCCCGTACTCGATCAATGATATAAAAACTATGACGACCTCTTGTAGAGCATGTGCTGAACTTAAACCACGCTTCATGACAACAAAAGGACAACTAATAAAAGCGTTGGCTCCCTTTGAAAGGCTGAATTTGGACTTCAAAGGGCTTCTTCCATCAAAATCGGAGAATAAATATTTACTCACCATAATTGACGAGTATAGCCGATTTCCATGGGCTTACCCTTGCAAAGACATGTTATCTACAACGATCATCAAATGCTTACAAGACCTTTTTAGTACGCTTGGACATCCGCTGTACATCCATAGCGACAGATGAAGCTCCTTTATGTCATTCTTGAGAGCTAACAGTGTTGCCTCTTCCCGAACTACTCCGTACAATCCACGAGGAAATGGCCAAGTAGAAAGCCTTAATGGTACTCTGTGGCGTGTAGTACAACTCAGCTTGCGTTCCAACAACATAACAGTAGAAAACTGGGAACGAGTCTTGAAGAACGCTCTTCACTCCTCTGCACATTTACCAATGAGACGCCTCACGAGAGACTTTTCAAACATCCGCGGAGGTCGCCCAATGGAGAATCAATGCCTACATGGCTAGCGCCAGGACCGGTTCTCGTTAAAAATCACGTTCGCTCAAAAAACGATCCCTTGGTGAAAGAAGCTGAACTGCTTGACTATAATCCACACTATTCCGTAATTCTAAGGTCGAACCTCACGGAGAGTACAGTGTCTAATAGGCATTTAGCCCCGCTTCCGAACGATTCTCGCTCTTCAATTAAAGAGTCATTTGAAGATGATTCCTTTGATGAATCCTTTCATTCAGTGAACGCGGACGGCCCACTCCCGATCCTTAAGACGTGAATCTTCCGGGCACTTCTTATAGAGGAGAAACACCTGCCAACGAAAGATCCAAGAGGAATCGCCAGCTACCTTCCCATCTACACGTTTTTGTGGTAGGAGGAGAAAACATAGACGGGGAGAATGACGGGAAACCTCCTTGTCGCCGACTATTAAGGTGGATTCATGCAAGAAGAAATTAAAACTAAGATTAATTTAAAACTAAAACTAAGGAGATAAAACCATGGTCTTTCTTAATTTAAATCTCAATTTTTTAGTTTCTTGCATGAACATCCTCTTTACATGCTCATGCAAGAAACTAAGAAATTGAGATTAAAATTAAGAAATAACATGATTTTATCTTCTTAGTTTTAGTTTTAAATTAATCTTAGTTATAATTTCCTGTTGTATGAATCCACCTTTACAGTAGAAAAAATTGACCTTTACCCTGACGTCATACCTACTAACCTCGCGAAATCAATCAATGAGTCAAAAATGGCTACAATTATTTTGTCGTGTGCGTAAATATGTTGACTGCTTGTTTATCTTGTTCAGCCACCGTCTAAGAATTGAGGTTAAGTTGGAAATATTCATTAAATGCGAAACAGAAAATTCTGTACTTATCGTGGAATAAAAATAATAAATTAGAGGTCTTGAAAAAAACCGATTTTATAGAATTTATCTGAATGCAAATGATGGAACGATTTGAACAAAACTCGATGTATCAAAATAATGACAGTTGTCATAAGAGGTCAAAATAAATTCTTATGAATACAACCGATTAATCGTTTTTGGTGCTATCTCTTTTCAACATTTGGAAGTAATAATTAGAGTTACATAAGAACGTATGTCATTGCTTGAAAGACAATTGTACGTATATTGCATGGAGACTAGATAAGGAGAACTGACTCATACGGGAAAATTGACAAATATGTCCTCAAAATCGTCTTTCTAAGTAGTTTGGTTTTTGACCGCAGCGTGCGCATTGTACCTTAAGAACCCATTTCTGACAGAAACTACAATAACCTTACTTTTTATAGATGACAGTAGTCCGATAGTAAACACTAAACATTACTAAAATGCAATAGAAATATAAAAATTATTTAAAATAGGCAGGGTATTCGTTGTTGGAAGCTATTGCAATAGTGGTTGGTAGTGCAGATTAGGTATAAAACGAAGATGCAAATTGAATTTAATTCAAGAAAACTAGAGTTTTTTCAGTAATCAAAAATATTCAGATAAATAATAAGTAGGAGATAATTATTATCTTGAATCAAAATTATAATTATACCCCACTTGTGAGAAGTATAGAAAAAGCACAATTGCACACAAAATACTTTTTTTTGCTGATATTATTATTCTGTTCTATACAAGTATATTATAAGAGATCAGGAAAAAGAAAGGTGAACAATGATTTGAAGAAAAACTAGAGGTTGATAAGAACTGAGTTATGAAACTAATCTGATGGAAGTACTAGTATGCCTTTAATACAGAAAATTATGGATTCAATTGATAATAGGAAATGAAAATATAAATGAGGTGAGAACATAAATTCAAACAAATAGGTATATTCAAGAAATAGAACAAAATTATGTTTGCAATTATTGGTGCACTTTACCAATAGGGATTAATGAAACCATAAGACATTGAAACTAATCGATGACACTTATTTCTTACCAATCTACAGCCAAGTAATTCCAGAATGGGCAATTATGGAATAGCATCAATAGATAAAACACAGAGGATTAAAAATAGTGTAGTGAATGTTTTGTGCAGCTGAGTTAATGAATAGCAACAGATATATATTTTGTGTACTCATGTATTTCACAATAATTGGTGACTTTCCACTGTGTTTGCTTTTAGGAATCAAACTTTTGTATTGTTAAAATAAAGTTCCTACTTGAAACAATTATTTTCTTGAGTGATGGAAATTATTTAAATATATCTTATATTGAAAACCTGTGCAGGCATTAACTTCCACATGTTAAACCACTATTGCAAAATGGTAGTTGTACCAGCACATATAGATTGTAGAGTAAATTATAGGACAGCAAGGAGCCCTACAGAAATCCTTGTTAACGTATAAAGGTTTGGCACTTTTACTTGTGATGCTCTATCACTAAAGTAGTCTTAAATATTTATGACACATCACTTCATATAGTTTGTAGGACATACCACAGTTCCAAACACCTTAAAATGCTTCAGTAATGCCTAGAAAAATAGCAACACTGTTTTCTTCATAATCTAGACTAGAGGTTTGTAATTTGATGTCAGATTCAATAGTGAATGTATAGTTGAGCATTTTCTCTAAAATCAATCTGGTATCAAGATATAGGTATTATCTATGTGTTCTTTTGTAATCCTATAAATCAAGGTAAATCTATCAAGTTTCCTAATTACCTTATTTTAACTTTAACAGTAAACTTATTACCAACTCATAGTAAGTATAACAGGCCATAAAATAGGTAGATTTCAAGTAAGAGGCAAAATACAGATTGTACACTTTATTTTTAGGTGAAAGAAGTTACATGGTGTGTAGTTGATTAGGTAGGTACTTCTCATGAAAATCTGTATAGGTATTTAACATTTTCATGATTTCTTCTTCTAAAGGCTTGACCAGTTTGGAAACATTCATATTTTCGTTAAGTTCATGAAAAAAAACCTAAAATATTAGATATTATCAATTATGTAATTGTTTTATTATTTCTTAATAATAGGACCAAATTTGTGTTTAGAGCTTATGGCTAGTGACATTTATCAATACATACCTACCTTTTATGTTTTCAAACTATTTTTTCTAGTTGCAAAATATGATGCTCCAATTCTAAATTATTCGAAGGCCATTCAATATAGTACATTTGAAATGATACACCGCCTCCAAGCATTTTAATTGGTTTCTCCTTCTTCGTTTTTTCATATTTTTGTTAGTTAATATTTTACTATGTAGGAAGCCAGATTCTGAAAAAACTTTATACATAATGTGAACATAGGTATTTCTTAATTCAACTTGAATTTATTTTTCATAATTGGGGTGAACTTGGTTCTAGAATATACTTACTTTCACGTAGGGTGTCTTCTTTATTCTTCAAATTTCTCTTTCAAATACCTGTTTTACTCATTGTAACTGTGCTGGACCTTTAAATTTGTTCTTAAATTCCATAACAAAGAAGCATGATAGTAGATATTCGTATAATACATTCAGCTGATTATTTTACCACAAAAACGATCAAAATATTCGTTATTTTTTAAAAAGAGGACAAAAAAAGGACTTCTTATCCAAAAAATGTTTTGGTTTTATTACCTCTAACCTCACTTTCCTTACACGTGAACCGCGAACTGTCAAAGGAGCCTGCAACCAATAAAACTTGATGAACTAAAGTTTTATGATTGGCTGTGAAGGTTCTTATTCTTAGCTGGCGCCCTCTACCTTGTGCAAAAATTGAAATACATGGAGTTCGGTCTCCTTATATAGTCTCCATGGTATATTGTATGATGTGTTTTTACTGTCACTAGAAAAGGATGAGGTATATAAAGTTTGTGTTTACTACTGTTCATTGTTAGTGACGTCAGGGTAAAGGTCAATTTTTTCTACTGTAATGTCTATGATTATTCTTTACATTAATTTACAATTTGTGTCATGTGTATTTCATATTAAGTCGGATTGAAGCTAATTAAAGCTAAATATCTTATTTAGTTTGTTTAATATTGCCACAACGTCCTAATTCCGTCTCATCCATTTCATGAATGAGAGAGCAAGCTGGACAATGTATGTCATAATGGCAAAGGATGGCTGTACAAACTCTACTTATGGTTGAAATAATACCCTTCTTGGTGTGCGTCATCGATTGTTAATCTCCTTCTATCACATTACGTAGGAAGAAATGGAAAAAAAGTCAGGTCTGTGATTGATCATAATCAAAATATCACAATAATCAACCGTTTGAATGTTTTACAAACGTTAACCCTATTCTTTGACTTACAAAAATTTGATTGGTTGATGTTTAGATTACGCGTCAGCGCAACCTATCAATCGGGAGCTCAAAATACTATGAAGGCGTTACTTTCGTAGCGGCAATGTGTCTTACGTCTTTTTCTACTGTCACACTGACAGCTCTTGTCAGGTGTGTACTTTGTTGCTTACGGTCTATTACTATTTATTTGAAGTGAATATTAATCTTATTGTTATATTTATCTAAATAATACAAAAATATGCCTAGATACACAAAAAAACATCAGCATTTTGAAAGTTCTGAAATATTTTCAGTTAGAAAAAGATGCTGGTAATTATTGATTTCATATAGCCTTTTCGAATTTGGCTGAATACGATCCTGATGATTTCATTGATCAAATTTTAGGTTAGCTATATGTCAAAATAGCAAATAATAAACGACATGCCGAAAACCTGGATATACGTCCACAATCGATGACGCACACCAAGAAGGGTATTATTGCAACTATACCTACTAAGTTATTGATAAAATAGTGGACCGCAGTGGAAGCCAAATCTCGACCAAGACTGTTAGAGTAAAAGGAGCTGGAGTCAACGATGCTAAACCGAGTTGTAATATTCACGTATCTTTGGAAAAGCTTGCATCCAGGCGGATATCCTCGCTACCCACAAATGAACTTCGGAAGGAAGTATAGAGGCCAAATATTCCTTATACTTTTTGATTGTCAGGCAGCACATAAATCTTTCGCGTGCCATCAGACTAGTCTGGGAATGACTATGACAAGACAATTAATCAACAGATACTATAGCAAAGAAAGAATTTGTTGCGGAATCAACTGATCCAGTATCAAAAACTGCTGAACGTGAGTTGTAAATCTCGGTGTATTAAAACAAAACAGACGTACTAGAGCAAATATTGGTCAAAAACCCTCGGAGCTGGAATCGAATAAGAAAGGGCAGTATTACACACTGTACCCCAAGAAAGCGCATGTATAGAATTGGCATAGTTACTCTCGCTATTGTGCTTTTAAAACTAATAAATGAGTATTAAAATCCAAAGTTTTTCAGTGTTTTTGATTGCCAACAATTGAAATAAGTCGCTCAATTGTTCTTCGGGTCGCCATCGGATAGTTCTGCATTTGTAGCTTATATAACCTTTATCACTGATTTGTATCCACCAATGATTGGCTATTATTGTTCTGCAGTCAGATATTTTTGGTATTGGATTTAAACTAGCGCCCTTGTCTTCAGGTGTCTTCAGTGTGTCTTCAATTGAATAGTTCGCAGTGTCGATACGAGTTCTACTGAGTGCGCGAAATAAACGTTTTATTTGAACCTAGTTTTTTGAGCATTAAGTACTGTAATAATGGCTTCTCACCGATCTTATTGCTCTGTTGAGTGTTGTGGTACAAGTATTCGTGGCAATATTTCATTTTAAAAAATTTGTAAATATTTAAACTATGTTAAATATGTAAATGTATATTGTGATATGTGCGTTTTTTCTATAAGATTATTTAAATTCCATCAAGTCTTATTTGTGATGTTATTAGTTTTCACTATCCTGTCACTTTTCTTTCTGTCCAAGTTTATTCGAATTTAGGTTAGACTGTCGTATAATAATTATCCCAGATAGAGTTCCAGTATTTGCCTTTCAAGTTTTAATATATTACTTACAAAAAAAACATACATTATTGGTTTTTCCCTAGTAACAACTGCATTTTGAAATTTTTATTTGATAGTACAGGTGAAATTTTAGTACATATTCAATAGTAAGGCACAAAAAGTTTCAGAGTTGGTACTCAAATAATTATCTGTTATTATATTTATAAAATTCCGTCATAAATAACGCTTAAGATTTTTATGTCATTTCTAGAATTAATGCTGTTGGAATTTTGTTTAATATGGATTATTTCCAAAACATTTCTCACCTTATCGTTTTTTTCCTTTGCGAGAATTTTAGTTTGGTCATAGTTAAATGCATGTCCTGTTTGTTGTCTATGATGTGAGAGTGCTGTTACATCTGTTTTGGAGTATTTGTGAACTTGTAATCTTTTGCAGATATTGTTTACTCTGGCCAATGAATGTACTGGAGCAATCTTAGCAAGGAATTTGATACACTGTATGTGTTTGCTTGTGTTTATTTATTTTTGGTTTAATTTTTGAGAAAAATATCTTGTTGGTGTCAATCAGTTTGTGGGAAATTGATCTTTTTTTCCGAGTAAACATATTGATCACGGTGCCGATTGACCCCCGTATAACACATTTTTGCTGTTATCTGCATGATTTATGACCGATGACAAAAAACGCGGTACATTTCAACAACTTCAAAGCAGTTACCAGACTTATTGAAATTTATGGACGGTGGCATGGAGTTCGATTTCCTTATATATAGTCTCCATGCAAGTATCGATAAATATGTAAATATCATGTCTGATTGGTTGAAATTTATGTTGGAGCTCAGGCAATCAGACATGATCTTTACAGTATATTTCGATCAAATTACCTGGTTTGAAGAGCCAAAGTTTAAGGATATGTATAAATAACGCGATCCATAACAAATTCGTTGTGAAACTTCCCTTTTCAGTTCCAAAATTTTTGGTTCATCAGCTTGGACCGAAGTCCCTATAAACAAAGACGAGAACAAAAAAGTTACCAAAACCGTCAAAAATGAAACATTTCTGGGACTATTGCGCCCAAGGAAGGATTTCTCCAAGCAAGACCTTGTGAAAAGACATTTAAACATGATAAGAACAACAGTGCAGCGAATTAGCGCAAAAAGTCAAAAGACTGATGTGCTGAGGACTCATGTGGCTGTACTGATCATACACACACTTTCGCAGCTTAAATAACCATTCACGCATAAAAATACAAAATAAGTACCTAACTACTAGGAAAATAACAAACGCTCATCGGATTGCCGATATTTTTCATTATAAATATGTAGATGCAATTTATTTCGGATTGTATCTACATACTTAAACTTTATTTTTATTTATTAGATATTTTTTACATCCAAACTAAACTCTTCATAGCATTTTTTCTTATGTAATAATAAAGGCTGATGGAATTTGTTGCCAACTTTTAATAAATATCGCCCTCGAGTGACGACGATTCGTCAAACATACTATGTACAATAATTTTAAGATAAAATTTTTTCTTTGCTTGATTTGAACGAGTGTTTGAGTGCAAATATTTCAACAGTTATTACTTTTCTTGTTTGATTTCATTAGGTTTA
>CAJUYG010007945.1:0-10344 GCA_910591675.1 Galerucella calmariensis | reverse complement strand
CAGTAAATGGGGGACAAAACTACTTATATTGAATGAATGTTTATATTCTCTGACAGCTTGTGGGTTTTGATTTTTACATCAGGAAATTCTCGTTCTCCATTTTGTTTTGTTCAAATCAAAATCAATTTTTTTTTCTGTTAGTTTTGGTCCCACACCAACAAACCGTTTATTAAAATAATTTTCAATGTGGTATTTATTAAGTTTAGAAACTTATGTCGTTCACAATTCCCAATAGATTTATAGAATTATTATTATTCAGTTGTTAGGAGTATATAGATTAGGTTTCAATAATGATTCAAAGGTCGGATTTTCATTAGGCACCCATGCGAAACCCTAACTTGTTCTACCACTTAACTTAAATAATAACCCATATGTAAGGCAGCTATACGAAATTCCAATAACGCTTATCTAATTAATCAATCAATAAATATATAAAGATAACAAAGGAAATTAGGAAAAACAATACCAATGAGTGAGCTCAAAACATAGATATCCTTTTACTACAATTATTGACAATATTCCATACAGAAAATTGTGAATGGTTTTATATAAATCAGAAAATTATACTATATAATATGTAATTTTTGAAGTATTCTTGAGCCATTAGATCCTAGTTCATTGGTTTGGAATCAAGACTCAAAAACTCAAAAATAGAAATATTGAGGCACAAGTTTTTTGATTATTGAATAAGAACCGTGGACTCCAAAAACCACGCAACAGATCTCAATATGCGTAAAGTGCTAATGAACGACTCTGCTGCGTTGTAATCTAATTTTCTTCAAATAAAAGTTCAATTCACAGATGAAATTATTTATTCCTCTCGTGGCATCAGTGGCATCACAGCGACCACACTTTACTCAGATGCTAGCCACGTGGAAAGCGAGAACATATTATTATATCATACCTGATATGAAGCCCTGTTGGGCCACGGATAGCACTTGTATCCAGCACAACAAGGTGATAAACATAGACGTAAGTCGTAACTCACTTACAAAACTAATATAAATATATACAAATTCATAGTTGAATGCGGCATTTTCTGTCCCGCTACCGCTCGGCTCAGACCCATACATGTTGCTAATTTTTCTGTCAGAAATGGACTGCGCAGTGGTACACCGGTACCACTGTCATTGGTGCCAAACAAGGCGGTAAAGCCGATACGCTGATCAATAAGATTGTGTGGTTTGAATTATGAATGTGCGCAGTTCGAAAAACTTGTTAGACTCGAACAATTATTCTAATAGGGAAACCCCCTCTAACGCCTCGGCAGATTACAATATCATCCTGAAGTGGTTTAAAGGTCACGACAGGAGTAAAGGTAATCGTATTGCCGATTCTTCAGCCAAAGAAGCGGCAGGACTTAAAATTTTAGGACCTAGTGACACTTACGCCCTGACGACTTCGACAATTGCGGAACTAGCCAAATGTTACACCCATGCAGGTCACCCTGGGCTATCCTGGGAGGCTGGCGCCAAAGAAATATTTGGCGATGACCTACGTTCAACAGTAGGATTTCTGACTGGCCTACACCTGCCGATATAAAGGAGATGTCTCCTAGTGACCTGCCCACTTTCCTGGGAAGGACAGGATGAACGATGACCTAGGAGGATAACTCATCGGAAGATTGTACAATGGGTCACATGTAGCTTAAGTGCTGTGAGCCTACACTTTCCCTCCCTACTTTACAGATACAGATAGGGAAACCCTTTTGACATCCCAATAATGTCCAAATGATTCCAGTTTCATCCACCGCAGAAATAGTTACTGATAAATACATAATCTTTGCATAAACTCAAGAGGTTTTAACATAATTTGTTAATAATTCCGATTACTGAAATAATAAAAAATAAGTATATGATTATATATTGATAATTAAATTAAAATATTATATAAAGTGGCTAGACACCCCTTGTGGGGTTGCGTTTTTGCACTCCTGCTGATCCCCTTTTTTGTGTGTTGTGACTATTTGCCCGACTTCCCATTCTCCGAGCATTCTCTCTTCTCTCCATATTTTGTTTATTAGCCGGTAGAATCTTTCGTACAATTCCTCTCCTCCATACTTAATCAATTCCATGTTTATTTCGTCTCTGCCCGGTGCTTTCCTAGTCTTGCTTCTTTCAATAACTTCTATTATTTCATTTTTTGTTGGTTCCTGTGTTACATTTTCTTCTTTTGCCTCTTCGCTTTCTTCTTCTGTTGTATTATATGAGACTACCTCAGTTAGCAGAGCCAGAGCCAGATTTGCTCATAATGAGCCTCTTCTTTTATCCACTCGCCGTTTTTTTTTTCTTATTTCGTTCATTTATTTTTCCATAATAGGCTTTGGTATTTTTGTTAGTTTTTCATTTTCTATTTCTCTCATTCTGTCATCTATCCATCTATTAGAATACATGGTATTATTTTCAAAGTTATATAAAAATCCACAACAATTTAGTGAAACATAATGCTTCCCACTTGAATTCTTTGTGATTTATTTCACAAAAGAAAGTTCCCCTATAACCTCAAGAAATCGTACTAAATTAATATCAAACAACTTTATTTGTAGACACTTCTTATTTTTCTGTCAGTTGAGATAACTGCGGAAGCTGATTTATTTCATAGTAAGAGAATGTCTAGACTTTTTAGAACTTTTAATCATCAACTCCAATTGATTCGGGAGGTAGGATTGGATTTTTTAACCCTAGAAAAGAATTTCTAATTTGATTTGAGTGCGTTTTTTGATAATAGACTTATTATGGTAGTTTTTCTCCGATCGTGGGAGAAGTGACACTATTTTGACCTGTTGTTTTCTATTATTCCAGTAAATAAAGGAAAAAAGTTAACATTAATCACGCCCTATTTTCATCTTCCGGTTGGAAGTTGCATTTGGTACCTCATTGAACATGAGACAAAGTTCTGCATGAAAACGCGTGCGGGGGCGGAGAAAATGGCCTCAAAAGACCAGAAAAATAGGTTTTCAGTCAATATCTCCTAAAATATGGCAGTTAGAGATTTTTGGCTCAGATAAAAATTAAAGTTCAGTTAATTTTCTACAAAAATGGTCCTTATGATTTTTCTCGAAAATTTGACCGGTTTCGAGAAAAACGGCACCAAGCGCACCTCGAATAATGAACTTCTGTGCTGTATGACGGAGAGCACAGTCCGTGTATTTACACATCAGCGGGGGGACAAATTATTTCATGTGAAAGAGGAATTCTGCTGCTATCATACCCTGTGAATTGAGTCTCGCTTGATTCTTTTGGCCATATCGGAACACGGGTCAAACTTTCTGCTCCCGGGCAATTTTGACCTCGCCAGAAATTTGTTCCTATTTTTTTTTGTATTGCACTAATTTACTCAAAATTTTCTTGATTATGGGTCCTCATAAGGTCCTTTGTCATCCCTGAAATTTGTATACCCTAATTTTTTTTAATTTTCATTTAATCGTTGTTTATTGAGTCCCAAATTTTTGCTGTTTTCGGATCGCGGGGAAATTTTGTGAACAACCATCAATTAAAAATGTATACATGATCCGATTGGTCTCTATGATACATCATTTGAAAGCTAAGAATGTCTACCTTTCGATTATGCAATTACTTTTTTTGACGAAGTCGTCCATTTTTCAATAAAATTAGAATACGCGGGCTCAAGGAAAAAACGCACTTTTTTGGTGGTTTTTTTCTCCCTGCCCTTTATTTCTAACAATTTAACACTTCAACTAGTGTAACGGGGGAATTCCCACCTTTCCAACGATTCTAATAAGTTTCTTAATTCTTAAGTCATTTGGCGAACTACAACCATACAAATATATATATTTTGAATATTCGTATATCAGTATACTCCCCAAAAACTTGACAAATTTAGTTTCCGCAGTATTGTGGAAAAGTGACTCTTTCCGCACTGAAAATAGTGCGGGAAAGTGGACTTTTCCGCACGTTAGTAGAAAAAAATAGTTTTATCAAGCACAAGATCAATTCAATTGAAAGTATAATTGGCTGCTATACTTCTAAATTATATGTAATATGTGGAATGTTCATCAAAATTTTAGCTGTAGCTATGTAGAATGTGGTGATGACTACGGTCTCACTAACGTTGCCAAGTTAAAGGACTGTTTTTGCATTGCAATTGTATTTAAACAGAGAAAAAAGCTACAATCTTGTAAACAGATTTAACGATTTTGAAAGCTTTTGTGATTCTGCCGATATTATGTTTGTTATTAACATTGTCGTCAGATCTTTCTTTTCTCAGGAGTAATAATAAACTTTGTTATTCCGAATGGATTACCTCGTATAATTTTCCCCTTTCGAAATGCTTAATATTTTCCATGTAATGACATAATTTCGGGGTTATGGCCACATTTCCATTATCCATTTTAATGAATACATTCAGATGGCTATGATTGAATGAACTCGTTAAATTTGAATAATCTATATCGCAATAAAAATGTTATAACAAGGTCTAGTGTCAGCGAGATCCGTTTCGGATAGAATTGAGGCGTTCCATACTTGAAACTCACTCTGTGTATGCAAGGTTATACTGCAAGCGCCAAACGTGATGGTGAACCCACCCCCATGCGCACAAACTCATTTTTAACGTTTCCTCCCACTACACCTCCTGTAAGACAAATAAATGCTCTGGACAGAGGCTTATCATTAGTTGTCCTCCAATTCTGTTGGCATTTGGCATTGTCCAATTAATTGTTTCCGAAAAAAATGTTATCGCCTTACCAAAAACCAGTTATCAAGAAATTGTGCCATAATTTTCGTATATCGAGCACCCCACGCTTTTCCCTCAATTATACTAGTATTTTTTTATATACTGTTGTTTTAAGTTTATTTTTAAAATCATTTTCAACTTTTTAGTTCGATATTCTTTAAAATCGTGTTTTTTTGATTTTTCAACTATATTTATATGGTATATATATCGTAGGCATAATGTAAATTTAGGCTTTTTATAAATTGCCTAGGCATTTTACAAAAAACCGGCAAAACGCTAACATAAAATGCATTTTACGTTATGCCGACACCAATTCAGGCAAATTGATAAAATGCCGACAAAACAAGAACAGAATAATGTATATCTTGTTATGACTGATTATTCTTAGGCATTTTATAATTGGCCAAAAATGGAGTCGTCAAAACGTGAATAGATATAAAATAAATCGACTTTTTTAGATTGAATAGTACATTAGGTCTACAAGAGTTTAGGGACAGACATTAGCAATTGCCGGTTTGCACGTTTGCAGTTTTCTATCAGCCGGCGGCCGGTCAAATAATGTCGAAAATACAACTAAAAATGAAAAACAGTCAACACTTCATGGTATGAAATTATACCTGTTAACTTTAGTATCTACCTATCACAAAAAATATGAAACTGCAAATAAAAAACAAATCCTTTGAAAATAAAATATTCTTATAATTCAACATTTAAGTAGGTAAAAACGTATTGCTAATATAAAACTATAACCAAAAATTGAGAACAAATTATTTATTTTTTACTGCATGTCAAACTTCCATGACATTTATTTTAGAAGAGGATAAATTGTTATTTTTGAAGCAAGCACATTTTTTTGTATTGCATTGTTCACTACGAGCCTTACAGCTACATTTTTGAAAGCCTTGACCTCCGAATCGTGACTGATATGCAACTGCCTCTCTGAGAGTAATTAGTCAATCAGGAATTTCATCTTCAAAATCTACTGAGGATTCTTTTATATCCTTCCTAGAAAATAAAGTTTTAAGAATTCCTTTAGAAGTACCTACTTTGTAGAGGCTATTTTTCAGGTCAATCACTTTTGCAATTAAATTATTGGAATCGAGAGGTCCTCGATCTACCTCAGGAACTGTTAAATAAACATATGATCCGATTACAATCGACTTAAATTTTTTGTTGGATGCCTCAGTCATCCTTTCAGCTGCTTTTTTTTCTGACCAAAGTAAGATTGTTGTCTCTCAATTTCAATTTTATTGTGAGTTGCACAAAGTGAACAAATCCTTGTATCTAGTTTTGAAGATGGTCCGGAACTTAAAATTGTACAATTTGAATGCATTGTGGCATTACATATCTCACAAGTGAATAAATATTTTTCTGTAATTTTTTCATTGCAAGCACAACAATAAACAATACTTAAAGTCTCTATCGCATTTTCTTCCATATTGTAGAGTTGAATGCTACTCTCTAAGTCCGAATCAAGATCATCTTCTGGTAAATCCCGGTTAGTGTTGTTGGTTCGTGGGGCATATGCTTATTGGGTCCCAAGTAGCAGGTAGTTCAAAAATAGCGTGCTTATTGGGTCCCGAACTTTAGTCCTACCTGAATAATAATGTATGGATTCGGTCCCAGCCACCTGTTGTTAAACCAAATGAAAAACAGGTAGTAAAACTAATTTAAAAATTTGATATATTTATTACATTGAAATATTATTGTAAAGGTATACATTTTAGGATTTAAAAAAAAGGTAAAAATAAAATAGAAACACATATACATAAGATTTATTATATATATACATATACAATTAATTATTAATAGAACAATAAAATGAGATACATTTAATGAAAAAAAATCGACTTATTTTTCCTTTTTCATATTCGTCAATTTTTTTTGCTATGAAATTTTCGCGATTTTTTATTTTATTATTTCGCGTTTTATACATAATATGTGTACTTTGCATTTTAACATAGGTCTCCATTTGAAATTCTTTTAGTTTTTCAATAAAAACAAATATATTCGGGTGGGCTTTATAAAAAGAATTATTAAAATGGCTATGAAAGGATTCACAGGCATTCGTAGTGCGAGTAAGATCCGCTGAATTTTTTGCCCAAAGGGATGGAGGAAATAAAGATTCTTCAGATATATAATTTTCAATTAAATAATCGCAATATTTTTTTATGTTTTCCTGGTCTGGTGCTATTGAAAGCAAATCAAAAATAAAACAATCACTCACTTCCCTAGGAGGTAAATACGTTAAAGCAAAGGTCATCCTTAGCCATCTACCAACTTCAGAAGATTCCTCGCTGTACATTGATATTAAACCACATTTTTGTATTTTTTTATACCATGACTGTGCAAGGTGAAATCGACAGCCAATAACATGGGCTTTTGGCCAAACTTTTTGAATAGCAGTATGAATACCTATTTCAAAATCTATAACTGCCTCAGTGATATGTAAGCTAGTAGAGTGTTTTAAAGCGATATCTTCGAGAATATTAAATAATTTTTGATAAGTTGAACTACATTTATTAGGCAACAATGAAAACACTAAGGGAATGTAGTGTCCATTAAAATATCCATGTATAGTAAAGAATTGGCAAAAAAAATTGTGGACAATAATTAAATGTGCCGTCTAAATAAATTCGATTAACTTTTCCCAAAAATTCAATATTTGACTTGCATGAAAATACAACGATCTGGTCTATTTTATTACTAAATAAGATAAATGGTTCACCAGTATTTGTTCCAATGTTTTTGTTTTTTAAAATATCGAAAGTTTCATCGATGTTTTTTGGCAATGCCGGCTGCATTTTCCTACGGGAGCAGTACATATACCTTCTAATATTTGCTACGTCATTTGTTGTAATGGTTGATGGCAGATTCTCTTGAAGTACACGACGAATAATTTTTGCAGGCTTTTCGGACAAGTCTTCAACTGCCTTGCGTTTGCAAGAAGAGCTTACAATTTGGCGATTCAATTTTTCTATATTTGCGCTATGACAATGCTCTTCAATATGTTTTGTCAAAGTTATATCTTTCGATTCACCCAAACTAAGTATATATGATTTACACTTTTTATTTGTACATATCCAACGCCTTTCTCCACTTTTTAAGCACTTTTGAAAACTATATTTAAAGTTATTTATCACTAACATTTGTTTTCCTTTTTCACTTAAAATAATATTTATATTCATTTTTAAAATGTTTAAAACAACAGACAAATTGATCTGAAATATGAAATGCACTCGATGAAATATAAACAATGAATGAAATAGTATTTAATTTAAACATTCAGATACAATAAAAAGAGGGAGGATTGGATTTCCGAAAAGAGGTACATTTCCCCGAAGAATATCTTCAGGTAGTTAAGTACCATTGGGACCCAATACGCCTATAGATAAAGGGATTAAAATTTACACATTTTAATCTATGACCTGCCGGGACCGAATCCATCCACACCGGGTTCGTGAAGGATTCATTATATCTTCAAGTTCCTCTTCTGTTCGAAGTTCTTTAATTACAGAATCTGGCAGATTTGTCGATTTTAATCCAAGTTTCGGATCAGCTCCAAACAATGCACGGTGCAATTCCTAATGTCTGTCCCTAAACTCTTGTAGACTTAATGTACTATTCAATCTAAAAAAGTCGGCTTATTTTATATTTATTCACGTTTTGACGGGGACTACCGAGTTGTACCACGACTACCTGAGTTAATCCATTTCCGCCTTTATTGGGGATTATACTGACCATCGAGGTGGATCATTACGAAATTACACATAAGCCGTATTTATTGAGGGAATACCACTAATAATATCTATATATATAAATTCATTCACTCACATATGGATATTTTGATCTTAAACATTAGTGAAAAAGACCTCATCTTTATTTTTCTATGTAGAAATTGTTATATATGGATGTTTTCATATTAAACCTAATTTATATAAAATCGTTAAGGTCATTTGTTATTAGACTTTATTTTTAAATCGTTAATCCTCCCAGGAAATTCGGTGGTACAACTCGACGGTAGGATTATACCTACCTGATATCTTGTGGTACAACTCGGCGATCCCGGTTTTGACGGCTCCGTTTTTGGCCAATTCCTAAGAATAATCAGTCATAACAAGATATACATTATTCTGTTCTTGTTTTGCCGGCATTTTATCAATTTGCCTGAATTGGTGTCGGCATAACGGAAAATGCATTTTATGCTCGCGTTTTGCCGGTTTTTTGTAGAATGCCCAGGCAATTTATAAAAAGCCTAAATTTACATTATGCCTACGACATATACATGTTATTACAAGCTTCATAACTTGCACACAGCGATGTATCAATGTTTGTTCTGAAAGATTTGAAATTGTTATCATCCAATTGTGTTGTATTTTATGAATAAACATTATATTATAGCTTGGTTGTATTCAATTGCCAAGGGGAAGTTCTCGAAGGGCAACTAGGCTTTTCTGGCAATGCAGAAGAGTAATGGGCAAAACCTGGTGACTACGACCTGAGGTGGTTCACTTGCTTCACACAACTGTGATAAGGCCAACGATCACCTGTGGAACAATGGTCTGCAGTGAACATATTAACACTAGAAGCGCCAAGCTCACCTGCAAACCTATTAGTGCTATTAGGGGTCATTTTGACCCCATCGTTTTTCCTCAAATAACTATTGCAGAATCGACAAAAACTGAAGGAATTAGACTTATTTTGATTTTTTATTCAAATAAAAAGCTTTTTACTACATACTCATGATACAATTTTAACAATCTTTCCTGAACAATTTCCGCATGCAAACTTAAGAAACTTCTTACATTTGACGACAGTTTTGCTTCCTCTGCACTGTCTTTTAATTTGACAGTTGTCTTATTTACGATGGTCCTGATCCGGTGTCTTGGACAACATTAGAGATATTTTCACTTCGACATCAGAATCAATCGATCTAACTGAACGACTGTAGGCTGATATAGACGCGACCCACTTCGCATGAACAAATCACTCATTCGACCACTGGGTAGAGGAAGTGATTTGAATATTGACCACCACAAAAAATATTCATTTCTTCAGATACACATAGGTTATATTCATGTGTGATATCAATTCAGACAAGCATTGAAATATTTTTTTTATATTCCAAAGACAGGGCTCAATATGACCTCATGCGGCGCTAATAGATAAAAGCCGTAATAAATTGGGAATGATATGCAGATTGAGCTTACTTGTACATGTTTATTACATGAAAAGATTGAAAGTCAAGAATTCTTAACCTCATAGTGCCCTTGGTTCAGAAGATCCAGAACAATTGATTTTTAAAAGTGTCAAAATGACCCCTTCGGCGCTTCTAGTGTTATCTGCAATACAAAGACAAGCACTCCTTAATATTACCGTGGCTTCAATGGAAGCCTCAATTGGACTTCCTCACCATGGTTTCCGAACAATGAAGGACACAACTAGGACAATACCAGATGACGCTCTATCATTTCCTGCTCGGTGGGTAGGTAGACGAGGCCCGATGTTGGAAGTGCCACCTATAGTCTGTTTCTTATTGTCTGACAGCACGCGAAAAGGTCACAAATGCTAGTCAGGTAGTAAACCATAAGCGTCACCGTTCATCTAAGGAATTTATTTACTATTTAATTTTATACCCGATCTGATATA
>CAJUYG010007944.1:0-10344 GCA_910591675.1 Galerucella calmariensis | reverse complement strand
AACCAATTCTTTATGTGAACGAAATCATCCTCTACTTCTGATTGCTCAAATTGTCAAATGCCTTGCTCAAGTCGAGGAAAATACTCAGACATTGTTTACCCTGATCAAGGGCGCTATGAATTTTGTTTGACAGAGAAATTAGGGCATCTTGGGTAGAAATTCCTTCTTTGAAGCCAAATTGGTTATCGGTAATGATTTTGTATTTTTTCAGGTAGGAGTCTCTAGGCGTTTCGTAATGATTTTTTCAAATAACTTCGCCAGGTGTGAAATTAGTTATATGGGCCTATAGTTATTAGTATCTGATTTGTCTCCTCTTTTGTGTATTGCTACCACTACTGAGTTTTTCAGCATAGTAGGTCATACTCCATCTTGTAGACTTCTATTAATTATGTGTACCAAGGGGTCAATGATTTCTTGGATTGTAGCGTTGAGAATTTCTGTCGTAATTCCATCTAGTCTTGGTGATTTTTTAGGCTTGAGGCTTTTAATCAATGATCAATGATCTCGTTATCAAGGCATGACATTTACCTTGGATAATTTTCATTCATTGCATTTTATTTTAAATTGACTCCCACAAACTTTAGACATCGTACATGCTTTTTATTTTCGACTTCCCAACTTTATTCATTACGAATTCGTATATAACCTTCAGACTAAACAGAACACGTTGGATATTATTATACCGTACACATAAAAAAACTAGATAAGCAAGTTGCAAACAAAGTTATTTGTAATGTGGCGTTGGGTGTCTTACATGACTGAAGTCGGAGTATTATAAGTTAAACAGAATATGAAACGTCTGCATAAATTTACGGTAATTTAAAGGTTTGCGACGCGGTCTCAACATTTATGCTCTAACATATTATTTAAGTGAATCTGCAACTAAGATATTATGTCTCAGCTTGGGTGATTAAATTAATAACTCTGCATTATTGCCAAATATTATTTTACACTTTGATCGTTTATCTACGTATGGGAGAGTTTGATTTTATCAAGATCCCACAAAAAAGCACCATTCTCTTTAAATGTGTGCGGAGTTTGGGTGTGAAAAAAACCCAATTTGAAAAGCAATTGCATCACCCACTAAAATTAGTTAGGACCTGAGTTTACTACGGTAGTGCAAAACTGTCATAATAATAATTACATGAAAAGCCATACAGATCGTTAACGAAGGAATAAAGCACGAAGTTTTGCATGAATCGTTATTTTTAGCTGTTTAGCTTTTGGTACTGCCTCCTGGGAGCAACAAAGTTTCATTATTGTCATATAATTTATTAAAATATAGAGTTTAAATTAATCGTTACTCTTCATGTAATAGTTAATAAAGCTTCAATGGTTGGCTATTTGTTACATTTAATTAATTAATTAAAAATATTATTCATTTAACTTGGAACTCCCAAATACGCTGTACCACATATGTTCCAAATTAACGAGATAAATATTAAAAAAAATATTGTTACAAAAATATTCTCTTGATAACCTAGACTTTAATCAGCGTAATAAAACTGAATTTATGACACCACATTCAACCAGAATAATAGTTATTTCCATTTGAGTGTATCACAATATTAGCTATTAAAAGGTTACATCATGAAAATTATTACCGAATCTTTTCTTTCTGTCATGTTTTATGTGGAGTTTTATTGTACTGAGATTTTATAGGAACTCCGAAAACGACTGAAAAATGCAAATGAATAAATACTTTTTATTGAAACGCCACAAAGATACTGAAAAAAAATTTCTAGGAACATTCAGGACCTCCCCAGACCCCATTTGAAAAAACAAGGGATAATAAACCATTCAAAATAAATAAAATGTCAATTATTTAATGGAAGAGGCCAAAATATTGGGGAAAAATAACATTGGCCACTTCTTGCAATGTCCTCAACGGGCGAGAACGGGGTTTAAGGTACACATATTGATACCTACGGATATTCCCATTACAATGAACTTTCAATCATCGAAAAATATTAGTTTTTGACCAAGTTATGGAAGAGTTTGTCCGCCGGTTTACAAGTTAATCTTATAGACGGTAGCATTTATAGAGGTAGTGCAGCCGCGTAAGCGAGGGGACGTTTGGATGCGATTATCTCGAACACCATTGCATTCTGGAAAAAAATGATAGGGACCATTTTTGTAGATAATTTAACGACCTTCACTTTTTACCTGAACAAAAATTTTCCAAATTGCATATTTCGGGAGATAATGGCGGGAAACCGTTTTTTGGGGGGCGTTAGGGGCCATTTTGGACCCTTAGCCAAGGCGCAATCTTGGAAAACTTTTTCTCCCTTTGAAGTATCTGTCAAGACCTACAAATCAAGCCAAAAAAAATTATTGGACAAATATATTGATAGGTTCGCCCCTTCAGTTACTGGACTATTAATACGGAGCTTAACAACATTTTCAAATATCAAAAATGTGCTTTAATTCATGAGCATATGGAATGAAGAAGTCTGTCATCAACAAAACTATTTTTTTTGTAATAAACCCGAATTGAAAATACGAAAAAATTCAAGCGTCTATTAATGCACTACTATTGCTTATGACG
This sequence comes from Galerucella calmariensis, assembly GCA_910591675.1. Taxonomy (NCBI): domain Eukaryota; kingdom Metazoa; phylum Arthropoda; class Insecta; order Coleoptera; family Chrysomelidae; genus Galerucella; species Galerucella calmariensis. The sequence goes on along the minus strand of CAJUYG010007944.1, from coordinate 7,796 downwards.
TCAAACAGTATGATCTGAGTAGGTGTTTCTTTAAATTGGTGGTTAATTGTGACTTATTGGACCTAGTAAAATTTTGTTTGTGTCCATAATATACTTTCAGTCCGTTTAACACTTATGTTACCTAAGGTCTTACTGTGTAACTGCTTTGGAGTGTTCCTCCACGGAAGTCTATAATGGCTTTGTACCCATTCTTGTATTTGTCCTCGGACCACCTTCTTTGTGGTCCCAAGAGCTGGTTCTGGTCCAACATATGTCGTTGCTGAACCTCTTCTGCGGCTTTACCAGCTTGCTTATTTCCAGTCTTGGCACCCACACTAATCTTCCTTTAATGTGGTCTGCCAGTTCATTTAGTTCTTTCTGGCATATTTCTACCAGTCTGGACGGCTATTTAAAGGTTCAATGGCTGCCTGGCTGACGGTTAATATGTTTATCCTAAGCGTTTCAGTCCTATGCTGCTTAATTCTGACACATTCTTGGAGAGCATACATATGTTCTTCTATTTCTTATGTTCTTCTATTTCTCATTTCACTATACACCCTTGCTCCTGTCCTTTCCCCAGTCTTCAATCTCTCTGTATACCAGATCTCTCTTCGGGGAAACTTCAATCTGCTGGGCAGGAAGGCCAAATAAGGCTTCTCATACACACAAAATGCAATATAGAGACAAGCAAGTCTCTGCACCTTGCCTATTCTTATCATTACATTCTTTGGTTTCTTCCTTGTCCACCAGATCAAACGCATAACTTATTATGGGGTTTTCCACTACACTGTATATCGAGTGTATTAATGCGCGAGTTAAACCCACATGTTTTCCCACAAGTTCGCCTTACCATTATTAATATGGTCCCCGATCTTGTTGCGGAAATTTAAATTCAAATTCTTATACGATTTTGGAATCAATCATTATTTCTAAATCTGTTCACGATCATTTAGCAATTTTTTAAATCATTTATGATCTCCTATAGATCGTATTTAAAACCTAATCTCTGTCTAGATATCCATTTCTGTTCTAAAAATAATTCAATTCGATCGCACCAGTGTGAATTAATAATGCACTTCCGGATGCTCGTCTAAATTTATCTCCCATTGACTTTCCAAGTTGACAGAGACCGAGTTACTATGAATGAAATATTTTATCAGTATTTTTTTTATTTACAGTGACCTGATAATAAAAACACTTTACTGAATGAATTATATCTCAAGTTGTGAACAAATTACGTTGCGTTGTAGTAAAGTAAATAATAGTAAATAAAGACAGAGGCGGAGATAACAAACACAACATAAATAACATTGAAAATGTGTGGGTTTTACGATTAGAATCGAGAAAGGAATTATAACTTCCGGGTTTTTTTTTCTTCAGTATTTACCCTATAAGTATACATTCAAGTTGGGCAAATATGTCAAATTGTTGTATAGAGAGGTAAAAGATAAGTGAAACTTCAATCAGACTAACGGCCAGAGTTGTATAATATATAGTAATTTACGTTACAAGACCGGGTGCGAGACGTACAATATTTTTTTTAAGACGGACACTTCGATATACATTCAATTCTTTATTTTAATTTTTATAACAAAGTGATTAAGAAAACTTAAACGAGATAAAATAATAAGTTTGACATAAAAGACAAATTAAAAATCAACGAACTGTCATCGCTCGATAATATATCGAAACATTGTTACCATAATCTAGGTAGATTGTATTATAGAAGAGCGATTGGAAAAATGGACGTCAGGGACCGGCAATAGTATAGGTCTGTTCGTAGAGCAGTCACAAACGGTTGGAAACTGGACGACTCATGCGCAGAGTCTTTTTGTGGACGATTTTTATTCACTGCGCATGAGTCGTCCAGTTTCCAACCGTTTGTGACTGCTCTACGAACAGACCTTATATTTCATTACCAGTACAGAAATGAGGATTTTTCCGTGCGCGCGTGACAAATGCAAGAACGGAAAATCCATTTCTGGACGAGTAATGAACGATATTTTTTATTATACTTAGGTACCTGAAATCAACATAAACAAAAAATATCGCAAAAAATTATTAAGAAAATCGGGAATATTTATTTTTATTTTTAAAACAGTAAAAATGTAAGTACATACAACTCAAATTAACAAAAAAAATACAAGTAGGTAATTCTAAGAAAATTAATTTTGGACAGAACCGTTATTATTAATAGTAATATTTATTGTACAATTCGTATTATTGTTGAAGCTCAATCCCTTTTGCATTTCTTTTTGTTGAACTAGGATATCTAGTATTATGGATATCTATGTTTATTATTAGGCGCACGGAAATAGGGATCGGGGAAAAATTTCCGTGCGCTGTTCCGAAAATGTATATCTATGTTTATTATTAAGCGCACGGAAATAGGGATCGGGAAAAAATTTCCGTGCGCTGTTCCGAAAATGTCATATTTACTGTATTTTATAAACAGTTGAAAATGTAGTATTTTCTGTTAAGTATAATAAAAAAGCATTTTTCCGGTCCCTGGCCTCCATTTTCCGGTCTTGATCGGCAAAACGTTATTTTCTGGACAAAAATTTTTCCAGAAAGTGTATATTTTCTGGTCGGCCTTGAAAAAATATATTATGAGTATAAATACCTTATAGTTTCATTTAATTGTAATAAAGAATAGTTGAAAAAGCTTTTATGACAATTAAAAGTGGACATTTTTCTTTGGAGGGGGCGGATATTCAAGTATTACAGAAGCATGCTTGAAAAGTGAGGGTTTAATGTTTTCTAACTTCTGCTTTTTAAGAGAGTGAGCTTTTCAATATACCTATAAATTGATGGTGCACCGGATAAAGTGCAGGCTATTCCCCCCAAATTGTTTGCCTATTTTATGTATTGTATAAATTTACAAAATTACTAGATGATTTACTAAAGCCACCTTAACTAAATTGAGCAAAGTTTGTTATGTTTGTTATGTACCAATATGTCTAGGAATCAACCATAAAAACATCATTTTCTTACGACCACACATCGAAATATGGTTGGTATATATTATATAAATAAAACATATTTTAAATCGTACTACCATAACGCTTTAACTCCTCTTATTTCCTCTGCATTAAAGCAGCTGTTTGACTTCATAAATTCAAGCAGCGTAAATGAGTCTACTTTGGGCAAGTTATCAGTTTGTGCTTTTACAAAACCTTCGCTAGCCATATCTTTACTCACAAAATATGAAAGAATCGTCACTGAGCACTGAACTAGTGAATAAAATATATTCTTCTAAAAGTATTGAAATATCCTCGGAAATATCGAATATTTATGTCCACTTTCCACTTTACGTTGACTTTTAGAAATAAAAAAAAGCACACACAAACACGTAATGGTCTCAAACAAACAAATAAATGATATTTTTACGTCGATGAAGCAATTAATAGTTGATTAAAATACAATATAAACACACAACTACACATAACCTAATGCAATACCGGCCATATTGACATAAGTAAACACAAGAGATATGACATCACACGAATGATCAGTAGAGTTCGGAAATCCCCGGGTTGTGGTCGGAAAGTCATTGAAATTTAAATTATTTTTTTTTATTTGGGGGTAATTTCCAATGGAAACTGGTTTATTTCCTATTATTAGTAATTTTTGATATCATATTTACTATTATAAATTAATATCCAAGCAAAATAAGAAATATGCGTGTACTCTATTGAAATATGTAGAAGTAGATAGTTCCAATCGCCTCGAAGTCACCTACTCTCCTAATAGATAAGTCAATTTATTCATTTCTCATTTAGCAGCTAAACACTATAATCTAGTAGATTGGACAAAAACCATCATTAAAAATTTAATTCTTAATAACTTCATAATGTAACACTTTCAGTGCAACCATTCAACTTCTGTAGTCATTTATAAAAAGATTTTTATGTAAAATTTCAACTCAACAAATCTTTATATTGTGATTACAACAAAATACAAATGTAAATCTCGTGACATCTATAAAATTTCTAATGTAAAAATTCATTTCTTGACAAGTTGTTAATTGTGAATTTCCAGTATTTTAATCATATTTAACAGTTCAAATTATATTCATTTTTTTTATTAAATAAAATACTGTGGCGTCCATACAATTTACATAGTTTCTCAGTTATTTCATACTGTCGAAACCACGACCCTAATATAATTTGAGCTATATCACTTAGAACAATACCCGTTGTTGACAAGGTTATTAAAAATGCAAGTCATGGACATAGAATCTCTTTTGGCAGTCTATGACATTTGATAACCTCAAACTGCACCCGCTTTCAATACCACATCCTTGGAAGTCACATTAACAATGACAATGAAGATAACGTTTAAATATTCTGTTACAAACATACGTTAATATTAAAAATAGACAAGATCAGATAAGAAAAATTTAATTCAATCACAGAATAATATGTATTGCATTCTTTATCAAATCTTCTTTGCAATCTTCACTTTTGTAAAAGTCCAATTCTTGGGTAACTGTTAGTAATTTTAGATTTCTCTGGAAATATGTGGTATTGTAAATACTGCACCACAAAATTCAATGAAATTAATGCAAATATTTTGATAATCATTGAACTTGAGAATAATAATGGATATGGTTCAATTTCTTTGAAACAGTACATCCTGTTTAGTCACTACAAGACTCGTCTCTCTTTCTGTCTCTCCCTATATTTGTACCTCTCCCCTCTCTTGAACTAGTTTAATTTTTTTTACCGCCTTTCTATATCTTTAATTTTACCTCTCCTCATATCCTCTATCTTAACCTATTCCTCCTTTCATAACTCTCTCTACTTTCTTCTTCTATCTCCGTTTATATATTCTGTGCACTTCACTTATCTCACTCTTTTTGTATCTCCCACTAATATTCTCTTTATTCCATTCTTCACTCTATCTCTCTATTTTTTCAGTCTCTCATTTATTATACTTATGCATCCTCTTTCTATATACAAATTTCTCTATTTCGCACTTTTCTTTTCATTTCTCTTTAAATATTTATTACCCATGTATATTTCCATGACTTAGTTCGTCCGTAATATATTTTATGAACTTGGTGAAGAAACAAAAAACTGGAATCCGGCTCGAAGGACCAATTCACCTCGTATTATTTGAAGACAAATAAACTAATTACTAAGTAACTTGTAAATGTTTCTAATAAAAAAATTCATAAACTGGCCACATAAAGACAAAAAACATGAAAAAAAAATCAAGCCTTAAAATGTTTTTGAATTATTCATTTCAACAACCCACAAACATGAACGAAGTCGATTTTTTTATAATCTTGAATTGGTTTCAGAAGATAAGTTTTGTCTGTAGGTGGCAAACAAACGTAGGATCTGGCATCGAGAAGATACGCAATAAAGTGTAAGTTTAAGAGGTTTAATTTTAAAATTTAGCTTTAAATTAGTGGAGATGTTTTATATATTAATACACGCAGATGAATGAAACTGCGTGTTAGAAAATATAAATCAAGTAGTAAATTACTCATTGTTTTTTTTATCTAGACCTTGTGTACAATTTTAATAGTTGGAACAGCATGTCCACGTATCAGAATAACAATTTAATTTGATCGAAAGAAAATATGGAGTGAGACGATTTATTTCACAAACTTTATTCGATACTGTATGTTAGTCGTGACATTTTAATATTGAACTATTAGGTAATTGTAAAATAGAAGAAAAAAAATTGCTACAGACAAAATTAATAAAGGAAACAATTTGAATTATTTGCCGACATATACAAATCAAAGTCGACAACAGAAGACAGATTAATTTTGGATAAAAGCTACCTTCTTTACAGGGTGTACAAGTGTTGCCAGACATTTTTTTTAAATGTAGTAATTGACTTTCAAAATTGTAGCAGCCATAGGTGAACTAGGCGGACCTAAAATTTGACAAAAATTGACAAAAAGGGGTCATTCAAGAGATTCCCTAGTATAAAAATAAATTTGGTCATTTCTATGTGGTGACAATTAAGGCAGTATATGAATGTCATTTTAAAATTCCCTATTAATGCTGGTAAAAATTAAACTACCTCGAACACTTTCAACAAATATTTTCAAAAATCTCAACATTTGCCGTCTCCTTTACTTAATCTATCAAAAAAAATTAGGTTCCAAAGTTACAAATGGTAAAAGAAATCAGACGGTTTTAAACAAAAATCCTTCTATACACAATAATCCTCAATGCAATAGAGGCTTTTATCATCGAACGTAATTAAATAAGGTCTAATTTTTGTCCAAACACACTGGGATGTATAAAAGAGAAATTCATTTCGAATTGATTTCTCAAGGGAAATGTATTTTATTTACAAAATATCAAAGTCTTTTTTCATTTTCCACAAAGAATAGTCGAAAAATGAAATAATGAATTAATTAAAACGAAAATGAACGAAATTGAACTTCAGTTTTTAACTAGAAATCCAAAAGTTAACTTTATTTTTGTCGCTTTAAAACTTTAAATCACTTTGTCGTGATTAAAACCGAAATAAAAGTACACTAGAGGTTACATTCACCTTTCTTTTTTATCGTTAATAATTCCAAAAGTATTTATTATTTACAACAGTACATTTTGAGGTAATTCTGTTTCTTCGTTGCTCGGAATAAACAATAAAAAATATTGTATAGCAAAGTAGAGTAAAACGAAAAGTAAATTTACTGAATAACTGACCCATAAACAAAAAATATATAACAATAAACAATGCGTCTATCAAATTAACTGGTCATCCATATCCCAGCAGACTCCGGATATTCAAGCGAAACTGAGATATTCCAAACCTTACTACACAAAGGAATCATTAACTTGTAATACGATTCCACAACAAATGTTTTTACAGGGTGAGTCTCAGCTATTGGAACATAGGATAAGGCATTAACTTTTATCAACGAACATTAACAAGACAAGAAGGATCACTCTAAGCTCCTCCCCTCGTTATACCTATCTCGCTCGAATATCGGATGCTACTGTGTATAGAGCACTGTAAGTCTCCTACGCGCGATATGCATAAACAGGTTGTCAGTCGTAGGGATATGTAAAGAAATATACCAGTTGTCTTTTTGAGTGAGCGAATTTTCCTTTAGAAATAAAATAAACATTTACGTACTTAGTGTTTTGTGTTTGGTTCTGCAAACAGAATGATGGAAAGGCAACATACGTGGAAAAAGGTATAAGCAATACATGCACTTTATAAATGGCTGGAAAATTACTATTACCTCTGCTCTGTCTTAATGGGAAACCTTAAAATGCAGGAATTATTAATTTCTTTTAACAAGAAACCTTAATCAGGATTGCATTGAAAATTTTTTTGATCTGGTAAGAAATTGTTGCGGAAACTCGAGAAATCCAACCCCAATTCAATTTTGTAGGGCATTCAAGAAATTATTTTCTCTAAAATATTTTAATGAGGTTGAAGGTGCCAATTGTATTAAAGATATTAATACAGTTTTGCTCAATGTAACTCCTGATATGCTAGAAGAATTTAAAAATATCGATGTACATATATTGACAAATAAAATAGCTCTATAACAGTTTTCACATGCGACTATAAAGATCTTTTAAGTAAGGATGGCAATGCTATAGTTTACATTTCTGGCTATCTATTAGGGAAATGTTTGCTGCAACACTCTTGTAGTGCTTGCACAAAGTATAATGATGAGAAGACATTACCAAAAGAAGCGGCTGTATTTTTAGAGCATAAAGCATATTCGATTTCTAAAAACTATGGAGGTCTGAATGTACCTCCTAGTAATATTGTAGAATATATGTTAAACAACTAGAAATAATTTTTGTTGAACATTTCAATAAAAT
>CAJUYG010007943.1:0-10345 GCA_910591675.1 Galerucella calmariensis | reverse complement strand
AAAAAAACTGATCTAAACAACCTCAGTGTAATCTATGCATATCTTTTAGATTATGAAAAACAAATTAAACAAAATTTAAACATAAATCGCAATAACCTTTGATTGATCATTTTGTTATACCACATATTAAAAACTTTTTGACTGTCATTTTACATTGTTTTTTGAGTTTAATTTATACCTAAATGTCTTTTATTAAAAAATTTTTACAAACACAAAATTCTTCATAATCTCGCATAATTATTGTAAGTATATTTTATAATTAATTTTCTTTTATGTACGTTATATTTGACCAATGATTCATTTATAGTTCCTTGAAAATGAATAAAAATTATTCGAAAGCTCGGAAAATATATTAGAAAGAGTACACTGAGATATTTTATTGCCACATCCCCACAATCCTTACCTCTATATATATATATATATATATATATATATATATATATATATATATATATAAATTATTGGGGATTCCGTCACAATCTGGGCTGGTTAAGAAATTAAACTCTTTTTTACTACTTCCAAGCTTTCGGATTTATTTGAATCCTTTATCAAGGCTAGAATATGAACAGTTCAAATATCAAGTTGTAAAAATTATAATTAATTTAAACTTACGTGCAAAGTGAGTTTGTATAAATTAAGTAAAACATCATTATATAAAACACGAATACATCTTCCACTAAACGTGGTAGTTAAAAGTTACATTTTGGAAATAAAATCTAAATCTGATTGAAGTCGAACATGAAGACAAAATTTGTAATTAAAATTCTTGAGTTTCTTATATGTATAAAAATAATATTTCTTTTCTTTATTGACCTGCGTACCATTAATATTTTGCTAACAATCTGGTTTATTAGTTGTATTGAACTATGAAAATTATTTACGAGGGTCAATGAAATTATTGTTATGAAGATATTAAATGTATAACTTATTCAACTTTATCAATGACCTAGCCATGGCTCACGTAATGCCTAATATTTACATCCACAAGTTTGTCATTCTTATGAACATAAAAACCAAACACCACTCATTTACCATTATTCTTAGACACTGCCTATCACACATCTCGAGATCAATACTTTGCCACCAATAAGGTTCTAAAGATATGTGATATCCAATCTAAAAGAAAATGGCCATGTCAAAAACAAAGTTAAAATTAGCAGTAACTATTGTAAGTATTGTTAATCAAAATTGTTACTAGGGTCAATAATTTATTATTTGATAAATTGTATTTTAAAGACTTTTTCAGAACATTAACACAACCAAAAAATTTTTTTTTTTTTATTCGTAACAATCTTATCAACATAAACCATGGCTCATGTGACATCCAGCATCTAAATTCATAAGTTTGTCACTCTTATAAAAATAGAACCCGTACATCACTTTTGTTACCATTATTATTCCACACTATCTATCACACATCACAAAATCCATTACTTTGCCACCAATAAAGACAATGTAATATGCGATACCAGCAAGGAAAAAATTGGTCCTGTCAAAAAGAAGGTTTTACACAACTGGAAACTATTATTGATATATTTGCTGATTAAATAAACAAGACTATTTTATTATATTGACTCTGATAATTCATTGTTAGAATTATTATTATTATTTTTATTTTCATCCATACTAAGTAAAAAGGAATAAGTAAGTATTAAATGATGTGTGTCTCTCTTTTTATTTAAAGAATTAATATCTGATACTGTTTGAAACATCTCTAAACAATTTCTTTTGAAGTTATGTGATTTAAAACAGATATTAAAACACCCCAAATAAAATATAACAATATGTCAGTATATCCAATAGTTGTGGGGGTATCTTCAAATATGCTATAATAAGCCACCTATTTGAGTAATCTACTCAAAATTTACAAAATCTTCGATTTTACAAGGAATTTCTTGATATAGTTGTATCGCAACATTTCATGTCACCCTTTTGTGAAATTGTGAGAGAAAGATATAATAATATATGCAATATCAGTTGGAGAAGTATAAAAAAAGGATAAGAAAACATAAAATATACTGGGTGACCCATTTTTTTCCCTGGAGCCGTCCCTTCGCCTTCACCTCAGCCTCCTGGGCTTATTATGGATACTCCTAGTGTTCTGTCTACAACCTATTCAGCCATTCCGTTCCCTGTATTAGCTCATACAGGTTCTTTGCTGGTTGGTTGTAGAAGTCTTCTGGAGTCATTTGGGGTCTACCATTCAGTTTCTGTCTTCTGTGGTCCAGCGACTCACATTTGCTCAGTATATGCAGAGCTGTTTCGGTATCCTTTTTGCATCTTCTGCATGTGAGGTCTCCGTTGTACAGCCCCATTTTGTTTAGGTGCTCCTTTGTGGAAAAATGTCCCGTAAGTAGCCCCGTTATGGTGCGTAGTTTGTTCCTGCTCAATGAGAGGAGTTCTTTCGCCACTTTTTCTGATGGTTCTTTTATGAATTTCTTCCCATGTATTTGCCTGGTCGTGTTCTTCTAGTATTTATTGTGTTGTTCTTTCAACCACCTTTTTAACCATGACCTCGTTAAGCATCTGGGGATGCCCACAGCAGGTTCGGGTCCGTTCATCTTAGTTGACGATCCTACTCTTGCGAGTTCGTCAGCTTTTTCATTGCCTGCGATTCCTTTATGACCTGGGACCCACTCCAGTGTTACACTGTTCCGAGTCGCCAGTCTTCTAAGTTCTTCGCCGCATTCCCATACTAGCCGAGATGTCACCCTATAGCTCTGAAGTGCTTTAAGGGCGGCTTGACTGTCACTGTAGATCCTGATCTGCCTGTTGTTGTAGGCTCTCATATTATTAGCCAGTGAAATGTGGAGCAATTGACGATCAATATGCTCATATCATGAGTTTTCGTAGGGTAACCTTCGTCATCCCCGATAAGGATGACTTTGAGTTACAAACCTCCATACTAATTAATCACGAAAATACATCCTTTAGAATATTCATATCCACCGCCAGACTTGAATGTTTTCTCTGTAAACTGACCGGGCATACCGCAGACTCCTGCCCTAAAGTCCCTAGTGGTCCTGATACCAATTTACTCTCAACTAATCCTCCTCCTGCCTCTTCCTCCCCTGTTGATTCTACACTGATCAGCCCTACACCGACAGAACCTGAGTCCTCTCTAGATGATTTCACTCCACCTCTTACAAAGGATCCTGAATTTCCTCCTACCTCTCCTGCTACTATCCCTCCTACTGCCACAGGCCAAAAAAGAGGCCGCTCTCCTACCGACAGCCCTCTTGACACTCCTCCAATACTGTCCCCCTCCATTACCTTATCAGCCTTAACCTCCACATTACCTCCTTCATTCACTGCACCACACAAACCAATAAAGAAAAAGTCCAAAACCAAATCTATTAATCGCTCAGATCATTCATTAGGACTTAACTGTGTTTCTGTTATCCAAAATCTCTACAAAGATAACCCATCTAACTTTACTCTAACCTCAACTCGACTAATCGCTTTTCTCGAAAATTCTTTTGGATGTCCTTGCCCGCTACAGGAAGCACAAAAATTCTCCTCTGATATAGATGGCATACAAAAGGACTTAACACAGCTTTACACTGCTACAAAGGAAAGAGCACTAAAAAATCGTCTCACCAGACTCTTAAAAAAATTAAAACATCAGCTTAACCCAATTGATTTTCCCGACAATGTAAGCATCTCTTCAGATAACCTTACGGATACAGAATCAAACCACAGCTCACAGAACGAACATTAACTTTTTTAATTCCTTTATCTTTTATAACTATTCTATTTTCAAATTATTACAATGGAACTGTGATGGATTCTTTCCCCGGCTTGAGAGAATCCAACATTTAATATCAGAATCTACACCAGACACTGTATGCCTTCAGGAAACGAATGCGAAAAATTCCAAACTTCCCCTATTGAAAAATTTTGAAGGATATCATAATATTAGAACCAATTGCTTAAGAGCTAGTGGTGGTACTTCGATATTTGTCTCCTCTGACTTTTTTTCTGTTAACCTTCCGCTTTCCTCTGAATTAGAAGCCATAGCCATAACCTGTTGGTGTCCCAATAAACTCACTATTTGTAGTCTGTACGTTCCACCAAATCACCCTCTTAAAGAGGAAGAGCTTGTGAATCTCATATTCGAACTTCCCCAACCATACATTCTCGTAGGAGATTTCAATGCTCACAATACAATTTGGGGCTCCAGTCATACATTTGGTAAAGGAAAGATTGTTGAAAACGCTATAAATAGCACAGGTATCTGCATCTTAAACACCGGTTCCAATACCCACTTCAACATTTCATCTGGCTCCTTTTCTAAAATCGATCTTAGCTTTAGTGACCCCAAACTAGCTCCTTCACTAACATGGTTTACTGATGATGACCTTCACGACAGTAATCATTTTCCCATCTTTGTAACTAACACCGATAATTCAGTCGACCGAGCTCTAACAAAAAGTTACTGGCGCTTAAAATACGCTAATTGGCCTGAATTTATCACTAAAACTGAACAATCCATACCCAACATCTCTTTTAACAACAACATTGATGAGTCTGTTACCTTGTTCGCAAATACTATTCGACTTGCTGCGGAGGCTCACATTGGAAAATCGGTCATCCCTCCTTCGCAAAAAACCGTTCCTTGGTGGAACTCATCATGCAAACATGTAATTCAGCAGCAAAAAACTGCACTAAAATTATTCCGCAGTAACAAAACCCAAGAAAACCTTATCAATCTCAAAAGAGCAAGAGCAAAAGCCAGATACACTATAAAACAAAGCAAAAAATCTTCCTGGAGAAATTTCGTCTCTTCCGTTAATGAAAACACTAACCCCAACCAAGTGTGGAAAAAAATTGGACAAATCCAGGGTAAGAAAAGTAATACAAAAATTACCAGTCTATTTCACAACCAAACCAATGTTACTGATAATCAAGGTATTGCCGAGGTCCTAGCTGAAAGCTATGCAGCAAAGTTTCACAATAAACGCAGTCCTAGCTTATCGAAGTCGCCTCTCCAACCACCTTTGCCTTGCTCATCCTCTTCCATTCAAGATATTGATATGCTCAACAATCCTCTCACGTTTCCAGAATTAAAATCTGCACTAAAATCTTGTAAAAACACTGCTTCTGGCCCAGATGATCTCCCCTATATATTTTTCAAAAAACTTTCCTTTCCAAGTCTTCAAAAACTTCTCGAATTGTATAATAATATCTGGCTATCCCAAAAATTCCCAAATGAATGGCGGTCTTCCATAATAATTTCAATAAAAAAACCCGATCAACCTGCTACTTCTCCTAATTCTTACAGACCTATATCACTCACATGTACCTTGTGTAAAATATTAGAGAAAATAATTAACAAACGCCTCATTTGGTTCCTTGACAAATACAACATTATACCAAAAGAACAATCAGGCTTTCGACGACATAGATCTACCCGCGATAATCTTGTTCTGCTACAAAATGATATTGCCAACTCAATAAATAACAAATATGAAGTTATCGCCGCCATCTTTGATATCGAAGGAGCTTTTGACAGAATTAGTCGTCAAGCCATAATCTCTAAACTAAATCAATACCACATTAACGGAAATATATTTTATTTTATACAAAATTTTCTAGCTCAAAGATCCTTTAGGGTTTCTGTAAACGGCCACATTTCATCTTTGTACACCCAGACCGATGGTGTTCCTCAAGGATCAGTTTTAAGCCCAACTCTATTTAACCTAGCAATAAGTGATCTGTGCCATAACTTACCTTCTCCTACCAAATATGTAGCTTACGCTGACGACTTAATACTATACTGTCATGGTCGTTCAGCAACCACTAGCTCCAAAATTCTACAATCCGCGGTGAACCTTTTACTCGCGCGGACACGCTCTATAGGACTAACCTTATCTTCAACAAAATCAAAAACCATTAAATTTGGCAGGCGACCTCAATCCCCTATCTCCCACATATTTATTAATGATTCCCCCCTTCTTGTGGTTAATTACTGCAAAATACTAGGTATGACATTTGATTCTCGCCTCTCTTGGAAACAGCATATTCTTGAAACAAAAGATATCTGTTACAAACGATTAAATATAATTAAAACACTATCTCATTATCACTGGGGTGCGGACGAGAAATCCCTATTGAAAATTTATAAAGCACTAATTCGTTCCAAATTAGATTATGGCTGCATCGTTTACATGTCAGCATCTAAGACAGACTTAGGATCCCTGAATGCTATTCATAACACGGCCCTGCGACTTTGCTTAGGCGCTTTCCGTAGCAGCCCATCTGAAAGTCTCTACTGCGAAGCTGATGAACCCCCACTATGGATTAGACGACAATATCTGCTTCTATCCTACGCAGCCTCAGTCTCTTCAAACCCTCTCAATCCTGTCTATTCTCTGTTCACATCAACTTCCAACCCTCTAAATAACTCTTCACCAATAGTTAAACCTATCGCTTCTACTCTAGCTTCATTAACAAATAACATAAGTCTCTCACTCACAAACCCCTCTCCGTTTTCTCCAACCCCTTCCTGGATCATGCACCCTTCTCAGGTCAATACTTATTTATCCAAATTTAATAAACATGAAACACCTAAAAATCTCATGATTAAATCATTTCATGAAATCATCCATAACAATCATTACGACTTAGTATTATACTCCGACGCTTCCAAAAGTGATACAGGAGTTGGCTGCTCAGTGACCACAGCAAAAAATCTCATCAGCACTTCCCTAATCCCTTCTTTGTGCAGTGTGCATACTGGAGAATTGTACAGTATTTTACAAGCTTTTAAGCACATCAACCATCCCAATAAAAAAGTTGCCATCTGTACAGACTCTCTAGCGTCTATCCTATCTATCCAAGAATTATTTACTGAACATCCCATTGTCCAAGAAATCCATCATTCTTATCACCATATCTATTCCCTAAACACCACAGTTACCATTATATGGATACCCTCACACATCGGTATACCTGGAAATGAACTGGCCGATCAGCATGCCAAATCAGCTTCAACTACTGCCACAATTACTGCTCATATCCAAATTTGCAAGGGTATTAAGGCAGAAGCAAAAAGAATCGCTAGACATACGTGGCAAACTCACTGGAGCTCCACCAAGACTTCACTAGTATCCATCCAGCCTATTCTCAACTCACCTCTGTTTACTGAGCCTACTGAACTCTCTAGACAAGAATTATCAATCCTTCGGAGACTTCGAATAGGCCACACCAAACTCACGCACAGCTACTTAATGACCTCAAGCAACAGACCTTCCTGTCAAAGCTGCCAGTGCCCACTTACCATTAAACACATCCTGGTTGATTGTCGCCAATTTAACACAATAAGACGACAACATAATCTCAAATCCCAGCTGCAAGACATCCTAGGGGACCCAAACCAAATCGAGCCAACACTGAATTTCTTGAAAAATATATCACTATATCATAAACTTTAAATTATTTTTTTGTAACTATCTGTATTAATTACTGTTTTTTTGTAATCGACCTGTGCAAGTGGCCATAGTTGCCGAGCACATAAATTGAATAAAAAAAAAAAATGATTCAATCTCCATTTTGTTCCTCACATCATATTTGTTGATGAATGTTTATTGGCAGTTTATTGGCAGTTTGTTGTTGAAAAACACCGCATTATGATCATCTTGAAAAATTATATTTAGCTCACTTCACAGTGTCTCACTCACAATTTTGGCAGGTAAGCGAAGTTTCTTAGGTTTAATATTTAAGATTGATCTGCTGGTTTCAACTCTCCACTCATTTGAAAATGTGGCACTGTTCAATGTTGAACAATTTGTTTTTGATTTCGTGATCCAAATGATATACTTGGTGTAGAAAAACATTAAGGGGAACATGAAGTTGATTGGATCAATTCTGAATAATGCAATATGACCCAATTTTTCAAATGAAAATTCATGGACCTGGATTTCAAGTATTTGTTAAACTTCAGGAGGCGTTACTTTTTTGGTGGGATGGTTGATCAGATATTGTGGTGGATGGAAAAAAGATTCACCCTTGACTGCGCATCACATCAATAAATGAATTTAATTTAATGAATAATGAACATATACAATGAGGAACGTACGGAAGATATATGAAATTAATCATACAATTACTGTGGACATATAATTTCAATTCAATATCAGGCATCTATTGAAAGTATAACGGATTCCATAGTGGAAAACTTGCTTTGATCTGGAAAACAACATTTGTATATCTGTCATTATGTGCAAAGCTCAAACTTCTCCAAAATACACCTGGTACTTACCTATTACTGTGTTACTTTGGTCTCAAATATCTTTTTTTCGGAAATTTTCAAGATAAAGCATATTATTCATTCTCAGGATGATTAAAAATACAACGAATACCGTTTCAAATGATCATTAAGAGCTATCTATAATTAAATCTTGAATTCACCCCTAACAAAAATATACATAATGTTTAACTACGCTGGCCTATAGTTAAACACTTTTTCAAATTGAGTAGGAACATTCAGTTCGTTAGAGAGAAACATTACTTTTTGCCAGTAGTAATTGCCATTAAAAGATCAGGTTTGGTTTGTTTTGCCGATTACTCTCTAATCTTATCTTGCCGTCCATTTTTTAACATCTCTGATAGTTAAATAACCGTTACTGCTTCAGCCGACGGAAAGCGTAGACAGATTGTTATAGATGGGTTTGGATTATCCGTTACACAGTTAAAAAGTGGTTTGCACTACTTAGCAAACAGTTCACAGACTCATATTATCTACTTCTTATATCATTAGGGCAACGTTGTTCTTAGTACACTTCTGAGTATACCAGGGGATAATTAATACCAAGTTTATAGCATTGGAAGCGACAATTTGTCTTCCTCACTTGATAGATATTGAAAAAATTTATTGAGTGGAAAATTGAAATTTTTTTTTCAGTCAGTGAGTGATCGCAATAAGTAGGAATAATCAGATCATTGTGACTCGCAGGAAATTGGCTAATTGGGATGAGGCTAGCAATAAAAGTGGACAGAGTGTGCACGATCTCCATTTAGTTGATGAAAAGGAAGCCTAGGACCACTAGAGAAAACACACGTGATTGTCATCAAGCATGAACGAAGCATTTTCTTGGTAAACGGTGGAGAAAACAAAAAAATCTCCTCGGCAACTGCAGCATGCCCAATGAAATATTTTTCAGACCTCCAACTGATGAAGAATAAGTTTAATTTTATTTATTCAGATACCACTACTGGACAACATCGGAGAATATAATGTTCCCATTGAAAATTCCGCTTTTACCATATGTAGATTACCACCAACCAGCATTTTTACATTGATTTGATACAAAAACAATCCATCAAGCCCGGCAAATGACGCCAAGGCAATGATCTGGCTCCGCTGTTTGTCTCCGCATCTCGTTCTTCTCTTAATTTACGCCTCCCTGTCCCCGCGCATTGGGATTGTGATTTAGGTTGAAACTGTCGAAATATTCTTTCACACTTATTTACATTTCCAATAACTCTCCCATCCACCCTTCTGTGGAACATGGTCCTAGACACCCTGATTAATCACCTCAACAACAATGGATTCTACACAATTGCATACGCAGATGACATAGTTATCTTGCAGACTGGCAAATTTGTGAACACACTGTGCGACAGAGCGCAGGATGGGCTTAAATTAATTGAAAAATGGTGTAAGGAACACTCACTGTCGATCAATCCCAGAAAGACTGAGATGGTCCTTTTCACCAGGAAAAGAAGTTTATCGGGTTTGAAACCTCCCGAAATCTTCAAAAGCAAACTAAACTTTTCGGAAGGGGTGAAATACCTTGGTATTACCCTCGACAGGAAACTAACATGGAACTCTCATCTACACAACAGAGCAAAAAGAGCATATGTGGCTTATGAGCAGTGTCGTAGGACAGTGGGACGCACATGGGGTCTGTCACCCCGTGTGGTCACCTGGATCTACACTGCAATAATAAGACCCATGTTAACGTATGGAGCAATTGCATGGGGACCGAAAGTTCTACAAGCAACGGCCATCCAAAAATTATATCAAATACAGCAAATGGCTTGTCTGAACATCACAGGAGCCATAAGAACAACACCAACCGCAGCAATGGAACTAATTACTGGTCTGACCCCTCTGGACCTGCACGTCAAGGAGGTTGCGTTAATGGCCATGGTACGATTGCGCACGGCTGGTGTAAACCCCGAAGTAGGAGTGGGCCAATTGAGGTTGAGCCTATGGCAGGAAGCGCTCACTGCGCTACCTCTGCTGCAGGCAGCCAACGATGCAATTGAACCCAGGTTTCTGTTTAACAAACCCAACAAAATTCAAATAAAACAGAACACAGAACCAGACGCTGCAAAT
>CAJUYG010007942.1:0-10346 GCA_910591675.1 Galerucella calmariensis | reverse complement strand
ATTCTAGCAACATTGTCCAAGCGAAGCAAGTCTAACCTACAAAAATTGCAGTATAAATTTATTTCACGTATTTTACTCTTGTTATTCTCAATGTAGAAGTGCATAGTTTCCAGATACATATCCTTATACGGGGTATTCGAATTATTCAAAACATATTGACTGAGTATTTCTAAGTACGGCCCTGTAATCCCAATTTTTCAGTGGTCTGTACTCGTAAACATACAAACTCAATTGAATTTCTAGGATGCTTCTCTAGATGCATTGAATGGATTTCACTTCAAGCTAAAAAATAAAAAAATACCTCTCCGGTACCATTGTTAACCCCCAAAACGTGTATAAATTATTACTTTGACGGTAAATTTTTGGTAGTAAAATTGTCTGCGGAAAAATAAAATGGAAATAGTAGATTGGATTACTTATACACTTTCCAATTATAAAGAGCCATTTAAAAAAAGGTAGAACGTGTCGCGGGACACACGGTAGGAACTTTAGTTCCTTTTAAGCGAACATTTTTTGAATCAATAAATAAATACACATATTAATATAAGAATTTATTTTACTCTGGATAAAACTTCATATAACAAAAATATACAGTAGTATTAATTATAAATAAAAATAAAAATCTTATCATTAAGTTGATTGGCACAATAGTTATTTATGATACAAGTGCGTGAAGTTATACTTTCGCGCACGAGTTGCGAAAATGCCAAAATATTATATGAAATAATCCGTACAAATTAACAACAAATACTTAAAACAAAATAAAATGGTTATTGGGGACCTCAGATTTTATAAAATTATGTAATACATCTGACGTTATAGATACAAAATTTGCATATTACTCGGTGGTCGAGTAGTAAGCAAACCAGACTCTCACGCGGTAGACCCGGGTTCGATTCCCCGTGAAGAAATTTTTTTTATTGTTAATTTAATTTTTAAATAATTATTCTGCTTGATATTAAAATAACGACAACAGGTAGACGTTTGAAATATTTAGCAGAATATTCATTATTATAGATAATGGTACGGTACCCTTCATGATGGAGTCCGACTGGCAGCATCTACTTATAACAGCATCGTATATTTAAAAAGGGAAACCGTAGCATTATACAAATTGGACATTCAAGAACTGTACGTTTACCACCAAAAAATTAGTGGAAACACAAAATTGAATTGTTAAATTTTCAATTTGAAGTTATATTACAGTTTATAGAAATTTTTATTTTCTAGATTTTTTTTTAAGTGGGTCGTAGAAAAAATATGCTGTTCGACTCGTGTGGATTTTCCATATCGCACTTGAACGGCGTCGTGCTCAAACTTCGTCCTCGTGCGATATGGCCATCATATCCACACTAGTTGCACAAACTACTATTCCTATAAAAATATGCCCTTTTACATTTAAAAACAAGCTGCCAAATGTCAAATCAATTTATCCATCCATTTTAAAGTTATCGAATTAAAACATTCAAGTTCTCAAGTTCTCAAGTTCTCTATTTCGAAAAGTAAATGCACTAGACCCCTTAATCCTCCTATCATTTTGTCCAACTTTACGAGAGGAATCTACATGCAAACGTTGTGATTACCCTTAACGTTCGAGATGCTTACACCATTTTTTGCGCGATCGTATTGAAGTAAATTGTGACAAAAGTGACAAAAGTGACATTTATACTTCTCGATCAGTTTGAAATATATTTTGCATTTTGGTGAAATTGTTTTTATGCTATTTATTACTTTGCGACGTCTGAACGGTAAGTAAATCACTTACCGACGTGTTAAACTTAGAAACCAGTAAACATAACCTAACGTCGTGACAACCGATGCTGTAAAAAAACAAAAAAGATCAATCGCGCAAAAAAAAATTATGGAAATAATAGTAAAAATTTATCCGAACAAATTCAAGTAGATCACCAGCACTGCGGATACCAGCTTTGCATAGAATTTTAATGTAGCATCGGTGGTTCAGTGGTAGAATGCTCGCCTTCCGCGCGGGCGGCCCGGGTTCAATTCCCGGCCGAAGCATATGAATCGCTGCTTCGTAAACGAGGGAGAGACTCAGGAGAGAGCACACGCAGGCAAGCAAGGCAAATAACGAAGTAACGTAACGTAACGGTCAGATCTTTTGCGTCGCGACCCCCGGTCGCCCAAACCTAACCTGGGGTGGCATTCTGTTCACCTAGCGAGTAGTCTTGAATCGATCTTGTCGATATACACATTCCTTTCACCAAATTTGGTTGTTTTGGAGCGACAAATAGCTCTAATTTCTGATATCCATAAGGTGTCGCCTACGTATTTTCTATATTTCCCCGTCAAAATATCAATGGAAAATGTGAAATCCAGGTTTTTATGACGTAAAGAACTAAAGTTCCAAAAATCTATACACAGGGTGTTGTTTTTAGAATAGACGAGCTTAGAAATTCTTCGTTAAGCCGGACCTGCAATACCTTTTTGGTGATGCTTTTGATGGAGTTTCTAGGTAATGATTTTTACGTGTACCAAATTTCAAAATAATATACAGGGTAACTAGGAAGTTATAATAAATAGGATAAGTTTATAAAATACCCTGTATCTCGGTTATGAAGTGCAGAAGACACATTAAATATAGGTTTTTGGAAGCACCAAAGTGATCTCCATATATAGTTAAAGTTAGTCCCTTTCCCAATGAAACACCCTGTATAATACCCTTTTTGGTGCGTGTCATCGATTATTAATGTCCTTCTAGACTCCGTTTCACATAAGAAGAGCTTACTAGAGTCTAGAAGTTGCAGTCGTATGCGCGAAGAAGCTGCACCTAACAATATCTGAACATCAATATTGGTCAAAGTCTAAGGTTGAAGCGACCGTCAATAATTCATAATAACCTTAATTTTTTAACAAACGATTGACCGTCTAGGACCTCCTAAGGAAGCGATATCTGTATCTGTAGTTTAATCTCTTTCCGTCCTATTTTCACAAGTTTGTTGATTTTGTGTGTTAACTTCACCTGAATGGAGTTTTGATATTGTGTGAACGTCCTTGAACACATTGGTAAAAGCAATGGGTATCGGGAACCGTTTCAATACAACAGTTTCTATCAGTGTTTAGGAAAATAAATAATTTTATACTTACTGCCTGCAGTGCATACAAAAACTACTTGAAAAAAGGTAGAACGTGTCGCGGGACACACGGTAGGAACTTTAGTTCCTGTTACGCAAAAGTTATGTAACACACCTGACGTTATAGATAAACAATTTGCATATTCTTTGGTGGTTGAGTAGTAAGCACACCAGACTCTCACGCGTTAGACCCGGGTTCGATTCCCGGCGAGGAATTTTTTTATTGTTAATTTTATTTTTAAATAATCATTCTGCTTGATATTAATAACGACAACAGATAGACGTTTGAAATATTTAGCAGAATATTCATTATTATAGATAATGGTACGGTACCCTTCATGAGGGAGTACAACTGGCAACATCTACTTTTTTTTTCTCAAGTTTTTGTTACTGGCAGAGCCAACAGGCCAGTTATATTTAAAAAAGGAAACCGTAGCATTATACAAATTGGACATTCAAGAACTGTACGTTTACCACAAAATTAGTGGAAACATAAAATTGAATTGTTAAATTTTTCATTTGAAGTTATATTACAGTTTATAAAAATTTTTATTTTCTAGATTTTTTCCTAAGTGGGTAGTAGAAAAAATATGCTGCTCGACTCGTGTGGATTGTCCATATCGCACTTGAACGATTGAGCACTCCGCCTACGGCATCGTGCTCCATCTTCGTCCTCGTGCGATATGGCCATCTTATCCACACTAGTTGCACAAACTACAATTTCTTTCAAAATATGCCCTTTTACATTTAAAAACTACCTGCCAAATGTCAAATCAATTTATCCATCCATTTTAAAGTTATCGAATTAAAACATTCAAGTTTTCAAAATTTCAACACCCTGTATTTCGAAAAGTAGCTAGACCCCTTAATCGCGCAAAAAAATTATGGAAATAATAGTAAAAATTTATCCGAACAAATTCAAGTAGATCACCAGCACTGCGAATACCAGCTTTGCATAGAATTTCAATATAGCATCGGTGGTTCAGTGGTTAGAATGCTCGCATTGCACGCGGGCGGCCCGGTTCGAATCCCGGTAGGAGCATATTTATTATTATGAATCGCTGCTTCGTAAACGAGAAAGAGACTAAGGAGGCACAAGCACGCAAGCAAGGCACATAACGAAGCAACGTAACATAACGTAGCGTAACGTAACGCGTAACGGTCAGATCTTTTGCGTCGCGACCCCTGGTCGCTCAAACATAACCTGGCGTAAAGAACTAAAGTTCCAAAAAAATATATATCGATTAATCAATCACCCGATTAAATTAATTGATCACCCGATTAATCGATTATTTTTCGATAGATCGATTATTTTGCCCACCCCTAATGTACACCACTGGATCAAAAATTGAAAAATGTTTTTTCTACACCCGCATAAATATTATCCATCTTTTCTACACCCATATGTATATTATCCATTTCCTGCACAGTTTAAAGAATGGAAATGTAGGCCTTATCGGTTAACCGAACGTATATTATGATTTCATATACATCCTGGAATGTACTTATATGAAATCCACCAATCAGTATTCGCGTTTAGTACTCGTCACTCATCTTTTTTTCAATTGAAAGAAACGTCAAAATAACTTGTCAAAAAAGTCTCTCTCAGAAGCACTGGATTAAGAATATTTATTTACAAAAATGAACAAATAAAATAGTCCGTATAAATTGATAACAAATACTAAAAATAGAATAGAATGGGTAATTGAGGAGCTACCGATGGACATGTCCTTATAATAGATCTCGGTGGTTGAGTGGTAAACATGCCAGACTCTTACGCGGTAGACCTAGGTTCAATTCCCCATGAAACAACTTTTTTTTATTAATGATTTTATTTTTAAATAATTATTCTGCTTGATATTGATAACAACAACAGGTAGACGCTTGAAATATTTCGTATTTTGCATATTTATTGTAGATAAAGGTACGATACCTACACTTCGTGCGGGAGTCCGACTGGCAACATCTACTTATAACAGCTTCGCATATTTAAAAAGGGAAACCGTAACATTGTACAAATTGTACATTTAAGAACTGTACGTTTATCACAAAAAAATTAGTGAAGACATAAAATTGAATTGGTACGATTATAAATAAAATTGTTGAACATTTTCATTTACAAAAATAAACTTGAATAAAACAATCCGTATAAATTAATAACAAATACTAAAAACAGAATAAAATGGGTATTTAAGGGACTATCGTTGGACATCAGCTCTTACAAAACTATTCAATACTTCTGACGTCGAACTAGTTCAAACCCCAATGGTCGAGTGGTAAACATACCAGACTCTCGCGCGGCAGACCCGGAATCGATTCCCCGTGAAGACGTTTTTTTTTAATTGTTAATTTTATTTTTAAATAATAATTCTGCTTGATATTGATAACGACAACAGGTAGACGCTTGAGATATTTAGCAGAATATTCATATTATAGACAAAGGTACGGTACCCTTCGTGCGGGAGTCCTACTGGCAACATCTACTTATAACAAAAAATTAGTGAAGACATAAAATTGAATTGGTACGATTATGAATAAAATTGTTGGAAATTTTTAATTTCAACTTACTTATATTTATTTTACAGTTTATTCAATTGTTTATTTTCTAGATTTTTTCCTAAATGGGTCGTAGAAAAAATATGCTGTTCGACTCGTGTGGATTGTCCATATCGCACTTGAACGATTGAGCACTCTGCCTACGGCGTCGTGCTCAAACTTCGTCCTCGTGCGATATGGCCATCATATCCACACTAGTTGCACAAACTACTATTCTGCACAGTTTACAAAATGGAAATGTAGGCCATCAGTTAACTAAACGGATATAATTTCATATACATCCTAGAACGTATATGAAATCCACCAATCAGCATTCGAGTTGAGTATCCGTCATTCATCTTTTTTCAATTTAAAAGAAACGTCAAAATAACTTGTCAAAGTTTCTCATAGAAGCGCACTGGATCAAGAATATTCATTTACAAAGATAAACTTGAAAGAAATAATCCGTACAAATTACCAACAAATAATACTTAAAACAGAATAAAATGGGTATTTGAGGAGACCTCAGATTTTATAAAATTATGTAATAGGTACATCTGACGTTATAGATAAACAATTTTCAAAACTCTCAGTGGTTGAGTAGTAAGCAATCCAGACTCTCACGCCGTAGACCCGGGTTCGATTCCCGTGAAAAAGTTTTTTTTTAATTGTTACTTTTATTTCAAAAAATAATTATTCTGCTTGATAATAATAACAACAACAGGTAGACGTTTGAAATATTTAGCAGAATATTCATTATTATAGATAGTGGTACGGAACCTTTCATGAGGGAGTCCGACTGGCAACATCTACTTAGAACAGCATCGTATATTTAAACAGCATCGTATATTTAAAAAATGAAACCGTAGCCCTATACAAATTTCAAGAACTGTACGTTTACCACAAAATTAGTGGAAACATAAAATTTAATTGTAAAACTTTTAATTTGAAGTTAGGTATATTACAGTTTATAGAAATTTTTATTTTCTAGATTTTTTCTTAAGTGGATCGTAGAAAAAATATGCTGCTCGACTCGTGTGGATTGTCTGTATCGCACTTGAACGATTGAGCACTCCGCCTACGGCGTCGTGCTCAAACTTCGTCCTCGTGCGACATGGCCATCATATCCACACTAGTTGCACAAACTACAATTTCTTTCAAAATATGCCCTTTTACATTTAAAAACAACCTGCCCAAACTACAATTTCTTTCAAAATATGCCCTTTTACATTTAAAAACAATCTGCCAAATGACAAATTAATTTATCCATCCATTTTAAAGTTATCGAATTAAAACATTCAAGCTTTCAAAATTTCAACACCCTGTATTTCGAAAAGTAAATGTGCTAGACCCCTTAATCGCGCAAAACAAATTATGGAAATAATAGTAAAAATTTATCCGAACAAATTCAAGTAGATCACTAGCACTGCGAATACCAGCTTTGCATAGAATTTCAATATAGCATCGGTGGTTCAGTGGTTAGGATGCTTGCATTGTACGCGGGCGGCCCGGGTTCAAATCCGGCTGGGAGCATTTTATTATTATGAATCGCTGCTTCGTAAACGAGAGAGAGAGACTAAGGAGGCACAAGCACGCAAGGCACATAACGAAAAAATGTAACATAACGTTTCGTAACGTAACGCGTAACGGTCAGATCTTTCGCGTCGCGACCCCCGGTCGCTCAAACATAACCTGGCATAAAGAACTAAAGTTCCAATAAACCTCACTTATTAACATTTGAAACTTTTATCTGAATACTTTCCACCCTTTCTGCTCTTCTCGTCATTAAACTAAAACAATAAGCTTCGCTCACCCAGTACACTTCTCTTTTTTCCTAGCTAATTTCCTTACAATACCTCCTAAATATTAATAAGTTACTCATTTCCCATTCTTAGAACATTGTTGCTGTTATTACGTGGTAACAATTTCAAAAACATACAAGCCATATTTGAAAAAAAAAATGGTTGTTGTTAGCAAAGAATTGTTTTTTGATGTTATTCTTAAGGATAACAAAAAATGTTCTTTTTTGCATTATTGGACCCCTAGCTGTACGGTAGCATTTTTATCCATGTTACCAAAAGTCTTAAAAGGAGCAACAATATTTTTCATGCCTATATATCTTGTAAGTTATTGAATTATATATTATTATAATGTAGAGCAAGTTTGTAGTATAGTCGGTGCAATGGTGCTAATCCTTTTATCTCATTAAACTGTAATAGATATTTACGATATAAGAGTCGTAAAGATTCATATTACGAAATGAGATGGGAGATTTGATTGGAGATTTGTTTGATGATAACCCATTGAATATCGTAATATGAATTTACGATACGAATATAGTACGCAATATTTTACCTACTACCAATAATATTAATTATTTACTCAAAATTAGTCAATATTTCTGAAATTAATGATATTAGAATCATGTATAATGACAAGCAAGCGTTGCGTTCATTGTTGATTTATTTTGCGAACTGTCAATTTTGACGCGTTCACTTCAGTTTGGTATAATTGTATCGACATGAGTTCCGACTATGAAAGTGTGGATTCTGATATACTAGAACTTGCTGCAAATAACGCAATACAAACCCTAGTACTCGCTAAATTCCGCAATAGATACGAAAAAGAATATAAGCGACACGTTCATTCCAATTAATTTCAGTATCTCATTACGAAACTTATATCAATATATCTTCTGTAAGTTACTTGTGGCATTATTTCGTTTTTCTCTTATTTTTTAGGAATGAAAACCACAATAATGTTTCTTATTTTTTTATTTCGACGTTTCGGTAGCGTTCCAAATTGAGCGTAGCAGCAATAATAGAATTATTGAAATTATGTATAACAAAAACATATTTTCAGTTCAATATTGATTTTTATGAACAAAATTTTGGTCTTGCCATGGGCTCTTGCCTCTCACCAATTCTATCGAATACTTACATGGAATATTTTGAAGCCAAAATAGTAAATAATTAAAAATTAAAACCATTTGTCTGGTGGAGATATGTAGACGACATTTTTGCAATATGGCCATATGACTTAGTATCTCTGAATGATTTCTGAACGTATATAAATGAAGGAGAAAAATCTATAAAATTTGAAACTGAAATTGAAAATAACAATTTTTTGCCATTTTTAGATGTTTTTATCAATAAAACACCTACAGGGTATGAAACAAGTGTTTATCGTAATCCAACACACACTAATAGGTATTTGGATTTTGAATCAAATCATGCTATAAGCGTTAAAAAAGGGGTAGTAAAATCTTTATACGATAGGGCCAGAATCATTTGTTCTAATGATAATCATTTCACAAAGGAGAAAACTCTACTGAAAAATGTTTTAAATGCCAATAATTACCCGGCAGAACTTGTAAATAAAGAAATCAAGAATATAGAGAAAGGCTCATTGTTAATACCCCATAAGAATAACAATAATATGAATAATTCAGCTTACATAATTTTTAAAAACTTGACAATACAATATGGGGTTTATCAGAAAGAATTAAGAAAATTGGTAATCAATTCAATATTCGAATTAGCTTCAAATCTAACTATACGTTGGGATCTATACTAACAAAAACAAAACCAAAAAATTAAGAACAATCTTTAAAAAAATTGCATATATCAGATATCTTGTGAATGCGACAAATTCTATTTAGGTGAAACATCTAGACCATTGAAAGTCCGAATAAGTGAACATAAAAAATACATCAAAGATAGGGAGTTCTTTAAGTCAGGTATTTGTAAACATGCTTGGGAAGAGGGGCATAAAATTCAATGGGATTCGACATAAATAATATGGAAAGAGCCCAATAATAAAAGACGAAAAATCAAAGAAAGTGCTTTAATACAACTAAATGCAGATAAATGTGTAGCTAGTATTTCAGCTGAATGTAGTCAAATTTGGTTATCAATGTTAGAAAGAGAAATTTCCAATAATCATTTACCTGCGTTATCAGGATAGCATCATAAGTTTTCATCCAGGTTTTCTTATGATTTATCATTGGAATAGTTGTTAATCGATACACACTTCAATACACAAAATCACCAAACTGTGTCATACATATTTGAAAACAAAAATAATCATACACAAAAAAGTAACAACAAGCGCGTTTTATTAACAACATTTCCAAAATAAGCTAAAAAAAGCGCTATCCCAATAAAAACCGTTCCTGGAACGTGCACTTCACTGGATTCCATTTCTAGTAGACTATCATATCGTTAGAATGTCATAAAATAAAATATTTATTTCACATTTTACCAGAGATGGACCTTAATAAAATTTGACAACAAAGTTTTGTAGTCTTAAACTCCAAAATATTATTGATTGTCTAGTTGTCATATTTTTTTCGTTGTGTCAGATAGGGACCAAAAATTATTTTATCATTATTTAATCTTGACAAAGGTAGCTGGAACGCTACCGAAACGTCGAAATAAAAAAATGAAAAACATTATTGTGGTTTTCATTCCAAAAAATAAGAGAAAAATCATATCAGTATCGTAATGTTTGATATTACATATTGGTAGTAGGTAAATATAGTAACGTGTTTTATTATTCCGGCTTTAAACTGTCAGTGGTTGTTAAATCTTTTACATAGAAGGATCAAATATACTAGGAGTCTTTATTTTATAGACAACAGCCATTGGAAGCGTATACCATTTGGCTCACTCAATTGCTGTAGTAGTGTGTGTGGTTTCAGATAGATTTTTCATTAAG
>CAJUYG010007941.1:0-10346 GCA_910591675.1 Galerucella calmariensis | reverse complement strand
AGCCTACACACTCACCCTCCCCACTCTACAGATACAGATACAGATACGATTAAACAAATTCGACTAATCGAATACCTTATTCCCAAGGTGGCATTGGAGGTATATTAATTAAATAGTCAGTTTTAAAGTCAATATATACGGAATGTCGCATAAGATTTGTACAAAGTTTCACTGTAAAAGTAACGTAAAAGTAACAGGTCGATGACAATAATAATTTAATATGAAACGTGATTTATAACAACTATAAAAATTTAAAATTTATATTAATAGAATATTCTAATTAAAAATGAACCGTTACATAGTAGTGGAAGGAATATTATGATAGTACATGGATAGTGAAGGAACAATGAAGGCTAACTTACATAGGGATAGTAGCTAAAGCAAGCAGCTGAAGCTAGTTACTAAAATTTAGTTACTCGCCATTCAGTATTTCTCTACACGATATTTTAGATCTCTGTTTAGTCACTGAATGAAAATGGCGTAGGTACAGGCGTTGATTGAGGAGTTTCAATCAACGGTACAGGGTTATTCATTATAAATTACCCACCCCCCATAATCGTTATTATTACTCTTAGAAAAAACAGTCCCGTATAAACGTTCTTGGTTAAAGCTGAGTTTTCTTAATATCCTATTAAAAGTTCAGTAGCGTGCAAATTTGAGGGGATTCTAAAAATAATAGTTTTTTCAAATGGGTTACCCTGGATATTTTCACATTTTTGGAATGGTATTTTTTTCTTCTGATTTCAAAAATATATGATATGTTACCCCTTCCTTGTACCGTTTTTGAGTTATTGAATGTTGAAAATCTTAATAGTTACGGTAAATATGAATAAGATAACATTATTAAAGTAAGCTATGAAAATGACAATACTTATGTTTGAAAATTTGACATTTTTCTGGAAAAGTAATTAAAATGGTTTACCTACGAACCCCCCTGTAATCAGTCAATAACACACAGTCGGTATCAATGTAATGACGTCTATTACGCACTGTAAAAAAAACGCACAGCTGTAAAATAAATCGCACGGCTTCCCTATACTGTATTTGAAAATCAAGAGAGAGTAAATTCCCAGAAATGTTTTGCAGTTATCAGTGTTAAGGGCAGTAAACCATAGACGTGCGTTTTTAAAATTAAATTAATATGGAAATAGGAATATTTAATTTGTTTTAGTTATTTATACCTAGATTACCAATTTTAGATAGATAAACATAATTCGTGAGTAGTAATTTAATTTGGGTAAAATGAAGAAAAAGTCAATATTATTTTAGGCATTTTGTTTTAGACATATGTTTATTTACAAAATATGTATATAATATGTACAGATAATTACAATTATTTATAAATTAATATGAGAAGCTAAAAAAACAATTAAGTAGGTATATGAGAAAAAAAAACCAACCGCAAGGATAAAATTTGACGAGCAACATGCAAAAAATACGAGAATATTAAATCTTAAAAAATAAAAATCTTAAAATAAAATTAAAGTACATAAATTAATAATTTTAAAGTTATGGTTCCTCGCACTCTGTGTCAGAAGATTCACCATCTGATTCTAGAGAAATTACAATGGGCTCTATAGTAATATCAATTATGTTATCTAGCTCCCACATTTTTTTTATATTTCTGTAACGTGTCTAATACATTTTTGCCAATTTTCACTTGTTACTTCAGATATATAGCAACATCTTAGCAACTGTCAATATACGTCACCATTTTATTCAAAAATTTACTATTTGAAAACATTCAATACTGCCATGTTTAACTATGAAAAGCCCAAAGGGCTAAGTATATGTATTGATTATAATTGAAAATGGACTTTCGATTATCAACAATATATTAATAATGATTAAACGTTAGTTCTTTAATGTGCTTCTTTCATTGGTAATAGAGATGGAGTTTACCAAGCACCTCTAATTATGTAACTGTTATTTCTTATGCTTCTTATAAAAAATACAAGTACAAGTAGGTCGTAGGTAAAGTATAGTACGTAACTCGTGTTGTGAAGCATTTTACGCACTCACGGAATTACGGAATTACTTTTCCATTCGTGCGTAAAATGCTCCCTACCACACACGTTACGTAATATACCATTACAGTAAGGTGAAAGATAATATTAATAATGATAATAAACAAGTGATTAAAGAAAGAATTCAACTTGAAATTAACCAAGTAAATGGAAATAATTAAGTCATTTGCAATGTTATTATTAATATAGGAAGGTATTATCAATTTATGCATTAACAATAATTCTTGACATTTCGAATATCTTCTATGAGCTATTATTTATAAATTTTCCCATATAAATCTCTGTTTTCTGTTTTGTGTATATATTTTGAATTTTCTTTCTAGCCATGAACCATTTTAAATACTTTTTCAGAAAAATTTTAAATTTTGTTAGTTCGTAGCTTACTTTAATAATGTTATCTTATTCATATTCACAGTAACTATTAAAACCAAGATTTTCAACATTCAATAACTTAAAAACGGTACAAGGAAGGGGAACATATATATTTTTGAAATCAGAAAAAAAGACCATTTCAAAAATGTGGAAATACACAGGGTATCCCATTTAAAGGAAAACTATTATTTTTTGTATCCCCTCAAATTTGCAAGCTACTGAACTTGTGATAGAATATTAATAAAATTCAGCGTAACTAAACAACTTTTATATGAGACTTGTTTTTGTGAAAGTAATAATAATGATGATAGTGGGTGGGTAATTTATAATAAATAACCCTGTACATTGAACGAAAACGTTTTAGATCAGCTGTAAAAAATTGTCTAGTTTTATAATGCGAGGAAATTAGTTAAGTAATAGAACGTGAACAAAAGAAAAAGAAGCGTACCTATAAAATGGATATGAACAAGGTTGGGTCGTAGAACTACTAATAGGTTTTTGTGTTCCCTAGACATTCTTTGAAGCGGTACTCCTGAACAAATTTCAGGGTGGTTACTTCGTTCCAGCGAGGTCCAGCCATTTTTCTCGTATTTAAATAAAATACATACACCACTGAACTACTATTACTATACTGAAAAGACCTGTATAGACTTGTTTAGTGCGAATTGTAGTAAACGTAGTGGGGGTACTTATTCCAGTAAATAGAATCGCTTTCTATCAATCTACTTGACTGAAATTTTCGCTATATTGGTGTCTGGCGCAAGTACTAAACCAGACGTTCACGCAATGCCAGTAGCTAAATTTGGTAACTGCCAACTGGCTTTAGTTACTTTCTTAACCCATTAGCGCCGAAATTTTTTTTTTTATTTCAATATTTTCTTTGTTCAAAATATGTCCTACTGGCTAAAAAAAACTAAAAAGAACTGAAACTTTTTTTAACAGATTGATAGGTAATGAGATATTAGCTGTTACCATATGGCAACGCTAGGCCTTTACACTGCCTAAAATTGAAACACATCTTTTTTATTAGAACACATTAAAATTTTATCATAGAACATTATAATGATGTAATCTAAAGTAAGTAACAAGTTTGGAAAGTTAACGATAATGATAAGGTGCAAAGCAGGTAATACACAGGGCTACGTTACATTTTGAACACATGGTTCTCACTGTGGAGTTGCATATTTTGAGTGCACATCTTCTTCGTTTGTTTTGTGTTGTTTGTTGAACCAAATGATCTAAATGATCAAACTGGATACTATCCGAAACTCGCGAATCTGAAGATTCCAATGAGAAAGCTCGGCGCCCAGATCCTTTCGGCAAAACTTGAAATTTTTGGAACTGTAGTTCTTTACGCCAGGTTATGTTTGAGCGACCAGGGGTCGCGACGCAAACCGTTACGCGTTACGTTACGCTCCGTTATGTTACATTGCTTCGTTATGTGCCTTGCTTTTGCGTGCTTGTGCCTCCTTAGTCTCTCTCTCGTTTACGAAGCAGCGATTCATAATAATAAATATGCTCCTGCCCGGATTCGAACCCGGGCCGCCCGCGTGCAATGCGAACCGATGCTATATTGAAATTCTATGCAAAGCTGGTATTCGCAGTGCTAGTGATCTACTTGAATTTGTTCGGATAAATTTTTACTATTATTTCCATAATTTTTTTTGCGCGATTAAGGGGTCTAGCTACTTTTCGAAATACAGGGTGTTGAAATTTTGAAAACTTGAATGTTTTAATTCGATAACTTTGAAATGGATGGATGAATTGATTTGACATTTGGCAGGTAGTTTTTAAATGTAAAAGGGCATATTTTGAAAGAAATTGTAGTTTGTGCAACTAGTGTGGATATGATGGCCATATCGCACGAGGACGAAGATGGAGCACGACGCCGTAGGCGGAGTGCTCAATCGTTCAAGTGCGATATGGACAATCCACACGAGTCGAGCAGCATATTTTTTCTACGACCCACTTAGGAAAAAATCTAGAAAATGAAAATTTCTATAAACTGTAATATAACTTCAAATTAAAAATTTAACAATTCAATTTTATGTTTACACTAATTTTGTGGTAAACGAATGTCCAATTTGTATAATGCTACGGTTTCCTTTTTCAAATAGGTATACGATGCTGTTATGAGTAGATGTTGCCAGTCGGACTCCCTCATGGAGGGTACCGTACCATTATCTTTAATAATGAATATTCTGCTAAATATTTCAAACGTCTACCTGTTGTCGTTATTAATAACAAGCAGAATGATTATTAAAAAATAAAATTAACAATAAAAAAAAATTCCCCGCGGGGAATCGAACCCGGGTCTACCGCGTGAGAGTCTGGTGTGCTTACTACTCAACCACCAAAGAATATGCTAATTGTTTATCTATAACGTCAGATGTATTACATAACTTTTGCTTAAAAGGAACTAAAGTTCCTACCGTGTGTCCCGCGACACGTTCTACCTTTTTTCAAGTATACGGTCGCTACCTCTTTTTTACACTCTAACTGTGAAACCTTTTGTTTTCGACATCGATTGTATAGTATCCAAGAGTTTTGAAGAGCAATATCGAAAATCTAAGTTAGCAATGGCCAATACCATTTGTTACCACGAATACCAACTCGATAGCATCCAAGATTCTGGTCCATCTGATCAGTTCCTCCAATGTGGGCCTTATATTCCGCAATAACTTTTGTTCGTGGAACCATTATATTTTTCTTTTGTTGTTTTGAATACCTTTTAACCTTTCCAATTTCTTGAGCCCAATGCTAAGTAGAGACCATAGTTACCTCGGCAGAAGCTTGCAACTGTCGAGATGTCAAATTGTCAACTAACCTACGAAAAAAAAGCGTTGATTAGAATATACCAGATTATGATAAAAACTTGTCTTATTACCCGCCATCGTCCTCGTCAGCTGAGTCCTCGTCTGTGTCTACATTGGGTTCTGGTGGCTCAATGTAAATATCGCCATCAAGCTCATCATTATACACCATATCAAGCGCTTCCGCAGGTGAAAAACCATGTCTGTAATTATTTGAAATCACTTAGTGCAAACGCCTAGTGTTGCCATATAGTAACATACAAGTTTACACCCTTTTAACTCACTAACTTGTCAATGGATTTTATTCAAATTTTTGCCAAGGATAAGCCCTAGTATTCCTAACATGACAGTATAATAAAATAACCACTTCTTCCACACATAAAAAATACATGATACTTACTCTAATCGTATATCCATATTTTCACGATGTTTCAAAAATTATCAAATTCAACTGCTTTAATCACTCACAATTCGGCGTTCTTACTGAAAATAAGTGAACACGTGGCTTTTGCACTCTATTAGTAGTAATATGACACGCCCACAACAAATTTACTAGCACATGTCAATACTGGCACACTTTGAGTAGTCACATGTTTGCTGTAGCCATATGGCAACGCTAGGCGTTAATGGGTTTGCTATTATCCCCATGTAATGAGGTTATGGAGATTCGGTGAAATCGCATATGAGTTCACGCGCATAGTGAGGTCATTTTGAAATGTTGTAAAGCGAATTTAATGGAGTGCACATCTTAGACGTGCATGCTTGAAGTATGGTCTGTGATAATAGTGAAACTGGAATTATTGAGAATGAAAAAAATTGAACTCTTAGACAGCCTTTTAATACACCAATCTCAAGGCGAGAGTCCTTGAAAATACGGGCACTGTTGTTGAAATTATTACTCAGTGATTCGTTGGTAGAAATAACAATTATATAGAGACATAATGTGAGGAAAAATAAGTGCCTATATTTGAGTGTAATAAAATAGTATATTATTTAACGAGCGGTAATGTAGGTCATAACTCACGCAGATGAAGTTTGCAGCACGAGCCGCAGGCGAGTGCTGTAATTCATCAAGTGAGTTATGACCATTACCGCTCGTTGAATACTATACTTTATCTACGACTATAACAATAAATACTAAGACACAAGTACAGACAAAAACTTTATTAACAAATCTTAATAGGTACCTATAACATTGCTTTAAAAACTTTAGTTGTGAAGTTAAAAATGTAGCAATGTCTTTCCCCATTGCTCCAAATTTATTAATGCCAATTCTTTGTGAATGATATTTTCCATTTTGATATTTAAAGAATAATATCGTTTGCGATATATCGGTAGGACGAAGATTTAAATATTTCTTAACTACGGTATAAAAGTTTCCCGTAACAGTGAATTTTCTGGAAATTTTTGTTTTTGTATTTGGTACACTGACCATAAAAATAGATCCATGATCTTCTAAATCTGTAATTTGCATAGAGTATAATTCTGCTGCACGACAAGCACCCATAATGCCCATTATTGAAGCAACCTAAAATAAATTATATAATGATAAAAACGATTGAATTATTGTGAAATCGATCTACCTTTGTCGCCAGATATTTCTCATCAGGAGCTTCATTTATGAAATTATTAAGTTGTTCTGGCGTAAATGTTTTTGCCTTTTTAGCTACATGTTTCTCTGATTGACGTTTAAGAAACGCACGTAATTTTAAATAATTCTCTATATTGATTCCATTATTTATGTTGAGTGTGCTTCTTAGCATGGAGTAGAAAGTCCATAGAGACGATGCTTTATATTTAGTGCTAAGTTCAGTAAAATATGCCAA
The DNA here is from genome assembly GCA_910591675.1 of Galerucella calmariensis. Classification (NCBI taxonomy): domain Eukaryota; kingdom Metazoa; phylum Arthropoda; class Insecta; order Coleoptera; family Chrysomelidae; genus Galerucella; species Galerucella calmariensis. Next base: position 3,308 of record CAJUYG010007941.1, on the reverse strand, counting down.
AAGTACGTTTTCTGTAAACGATGACCTAATGTCCTTACTGCTACACCAATCTTGAAAATTTTTGTATACACTTCTATATTTGTTTTGGGATTTTTCAGGCAATAAATTCTGTATGGTAACATTAGCTATTTGTCTTATTTCTGGCGGTGTACATAATAATTCATCTTCACTATCTGAATTCATCTTTTTCAGCACAAAATTCACAATAATAAGAATTCGGCATTAACTTAATTTGAAAACGTCAAAATTAATCAAGTGTCACAAGTGACATTACTCCCCATCCGGCTTGTGCTTGTACAGAAGTACAGAGTACAGAGCCACGTTGATATTCAGTTCGTAAATACCTTCAAGAATTTCCGATTTATTATAGTGAGTTATAAGCAGTGAGTTATTATAACTCACGCTGTTCGTTTACAGATACTATAACCTGCTTAAAAGCAGTTGAATAATTAGTATATAATATAATAGGAGTAGATAAACAATATTAATTCTCGATAAGACCCAACAAACTGTTTATTATCCACCCGTTACATAATTCATCCGATGTGAATTTATGATTAATATTTCAATCTACACCTACTTGATATTTTAATGTTTTTTGTTATCTCAATCTAATAAAGTATAATGTTCGTTGTCAGGTAGTTGTATTTTTTTTCCATTCAGGTACAAATACCTATCATACCGAACGCTATATATTTCTTAAATTGGATACACACACGCAACGTATTTTTCAACGGTTATTTTTTCGTATAATTAAAATTCACAGCCAGAAAATATAATGGAATTAAAAATGCTACTGGTTCACCATTTGTAGCAACTAGATTATAATTGATTCAATGTGAGTGGAAAACTGAAAAACAATTCGTTTTCCTCGAATCAAATTTTTTATTCGCTTGAACGGAATTGATTTCATGTATCAGAAATCATTTATCGGGGCTGGTACTCGACTGTTACCAAGATTTAGCTAGAGCCTCGGGAGATAACAGTATTATCCTGAGGTGGGTTGAAGAACACGGCTGGAGTGAAGGTAATCGCATTACCGATTCTTCAGCCAGGCAAGCGGCTGGACTAAAAATTTTAGGACCCAGCGACACCTACTGCCTGACGACTTCGACAATTGCGGAACTTGCCAAACGTTACACCCATGCTCAATCTCTTAAGACATGGTATGAAACCAAAGGATGCAGTCTTGCCAGGTCACCCTGTGCGACCCTGGGAAGCTGGCATCGAAGAAATATTTGGTGATTTGGTCCTGTCGCAAACTATGGATGCGACCTTTCTAGAAAGGTTCTTTCGCAGGTAATATTCAGACTGTTCTCGAAAAGTACCAGGCCATACAATGGTTTATCGCGAATGTTCTCGATTTATGAAGTATACGCAGAGGTGGTATATTCAAGAATTTCCTAGAGCGCAAAGAACTATATATACGCGGGTTTTCGAGTGAGTCGGGGAGTTGTTCAGTATACACTGAATCGGTAAACAGTTTCAGTATACAGTGAGTGAACAGAAAGTGAATATAAATAGTGTTGAAGATAAATTAGGACAATTATCATACCGAGTGTAGATAAATTAATAGGCATTAAGTAGTGTGTATATAAATTAAGTTTATTATAATGTGTAAGTATTTCTTGAATAAATCAATAGTAATTAGCCATAGTGAGTGTATAATTTCATCCCACGGTAAATACAGTTTAAATAAATAAGAAAAACATTACAATACTAAAACCAATCGATTTTTAACATTCTAATTCAGCTCTACTACGAAATACAGTAGAATATTTGCTGCGTATTCCAGTCGTCTACTATTCATTGCTTATGTACGGTGTTATGTAGCTTTGATAACTCAATTAAACACTGTCAGTCGATGTTAGTCCATATGTTCTAACAAAGTCAGATATTACTTTGTAGGGATCATCTCGATGGTCAAATTATTAAATTGCCTTAAGTGTTGCGCATTCAATATCTCATGCTTCTCCAGAACTGCAGACAAGGTCAAATTAGCAAGTTCATTTGCGATAATCACAGTTTAATACTTTCAATACAAATCTAACTACAAAAGAGTCTGCTCCAATTATGGAAAACCGGTTTCGGTGAAAATCGTTGAAATTTCAAAATGATGTAGCCCATGCTATTTTGAACAAAAGTTTTTATCGCGCCAACGCTCTAAATGCCGGAGTTTGGATTGTACGTGGGGTCAAAGTTTGATATTTTGACAATTTTTCAAAAAAAAAACGGAATTTCGTTCTTATTGTATCGATCCGATTTTTTATAATGGAATAGTCCACAATATGTGCATCAAAAAAAGCAAATGGCAAAAGTTCCCAGAATCAAAACTGACGGGTATACAGGAGAGTTAAACTAGAGTATCTACCTACATTTCAATAACAAAACATTAAATGATTGTTATAGGAGATTTTTCCAGTTATGTAAGAATAAACCAATAATATTCCGTGGACGAGCTGCAGCTCTTAAGTATATCTCTTTTTAGATATTTTGTCATTGAAATGTTTAGAAGCTTGTCTAGGAAACAATATCAGTTTCCGTTACAAAGGAAAGAAGCAGAATGAATAGTATGTATACTGAAATTTATTGCCACAAAAATCGAAAAGTTTTATGTGTTAGCCTATAATTCCTTTCTAAACTGGTAAAAAGAGAATAAAATGAATTCAACAGGTAATATATAGTGGTGAACAGAATATATAGTTCTCCACTCGCATATATAATGACGATTATTCACTTGGGTATCTATGATACGGCTGCGGCTCGCGAGATAAACGCACCATCTTGAATAATACCCATAATTATAATGCTTGTTGTCATTTCTAAATATCTATTTCTCTGTAATTGTCAATATTAACATCGTATTTATTTTCAACGCTAGTTATACAATGTCCGCCATAAAGTTGGAACCATATGGGAATTTTTTTTATTATTGTAGTTAAATAACAACTTTGGATAGCAATCACTTCTGCTTTTGAAATAACTTAAAATGCGCCAAGTCAAAGTTGACAGGTAACATCTGTCAATTGTCAAGTTCGTGATTTTGGAAAAAATGTCCTAAAAACGGGTGAATTTGTTAAAATTTCGAAAAATTTTACTTGGAAATTATGATTCTAATCACATTTTATGCTTATGTGCCGATTTTGAAAGAGAAATTTTGATGTTCAATAAATTTCATATTTTCGTATTTTTTATTCACCCCCGTATCTGGCTACTTTAAAATCATTTGAAACTCTTTAGAGTAGTATAAAGGCTACCATTCCATTGCATATTGTGATCATAATATTCGTACGTAAGCTGGTTTTGAA